>JAJOZX010001282.1:590000-702500 GCA_023014485.1 Bathynomus jamesi | reverse complement strand
AAAACTATACCATTTTTTTTTTTTAATTTAGACAAAAATGTGTCGTGTGTAAGATGCATGTATGTGTAATGAGGAATAGAGGAAGAAGCGTGTGTTTGAGAGCATGCTGGACTGCTCATAAGGTAAATGAGACACGGAAATAGATCAGCTAAGGAGGACAGTGACACGAGAAACGGGAGTTCCAGCACTTCCTGTTTCCTGCCTAACATACCCACCCCGGAGTACTTCCCTGGTAAATTGGTGTCTACAATCTCCTTATATATATATATGTGTGTGTGTGTGTGTGTGTGTGTAGACAAAAGTAAATAGACACCTTCGGTTTTTCCATTTTTCCATACTTATGATTGAATAATAAGAGTTAATAAATAACAGCAGATTTAGTAAATCAATATAGTTAGAATCGTGTTGCTTTTCCGTTGCTCTCTCTCTCTCTCTCTCTCTCTCTCTCTCTCTCTCTCTCTCTCTCTCTCTCTCTCTCTCTCTCTCTCTCCCCTGTATATATATACACACACACACACACAGATTACTTGTATTATAAAATGGAAATATCGTTAATGAATCCTTTGATACGAAATATAGACACGATTTAAAACGTCAAAGCAATTCTTTCCTTGTATAAAAGTTATGTTAATACATACGAAAGCGTTTCTGAAAGTTCAAATGGCAATTTTATATATAAAAAAAAACCAACTAACAATACGTCTGCAAATGTAACAATAATTCGATCAACTTATATTTACCTATTAATTTATTTTAAGCGACGTTCGGTCTGGAGAGTAATTGGATGGGACACCATTTTCTATGTTCAGATTATGTAGGGATCCTGTTGTTCGAACCCCACGTAAATATGTAGGTCCCTTCCCCCCATACGACCTTAGACGATGCGGAGGTGGTTAAACACCCCAGTCAAACATCACTCCTCTACCGAGAAACAAAGTGACTTTTAAAAAATTACAATGTTTTCTCTTTATTCTTGTGTTAATTAAACGTGTATTCCTATAAAATACGTAATAATTATTACTATCTTAAGTTTTAATTAACACAAATTAACCTTCATAATTTTAGTTTCAAGCTTTTCAGAATTAGTATTAATGATTCTAAACAAACAAAAGAATTCTATCTTATTTCTTGTGTAAAATTGCGAATCGAATTAAAGAATCTTTTACTTGAGTTATGACATTTCATCGTAAAGAATGAGTTGAATATATATATATATATAGTCGGTGGTAAGTTTTGTCCCTCCGACTATTACAAAATATATAGATCCCATTTCTTTTCTGATTTTACAATGGGCTCAGTTCCCATGGCACTTAAATTATTCGTGAAAGACATTTCTTTTCTCCTTTTATTCCTTTTTTTGCGATGAGGTAGTGAGTTTGTCATTTGTGTATGACGTATAAAACAATAGTACCAACCTTAAATCCAGAATTCAATAATATGAGATACTTTAGCTGTAATAATTAATAATTTATGAATATTTATAATTTAATTTATAAAGTTTGGACAAATTTAATTATAATAAATACACGAATATTTAAATAGATATTATTTTCGAAATACAGTAATTTAAGCAACGTTAATGAATATTTATATCGCAAACGTTTTAGAAGCAAAAGGTGGGAATAACGTCTCCAAGAAAACTATCGAAAGGAACCTTTTTTCCACACCTTTGGTTTCTTGCTTTATTATTAAAAATTTAATGTTTTTTCTCGGACTCTCCCTTTTTTCTCAGACACCCCTTTTTTCTCAGACACTCCCTTTTTTCTCAAACACTCCCTTTTTTTTCTCAGACACTCCCTTTTTTCTCAAACACTCCCTTAGTTTGATAGTTTGTTAGAAAATTTCAGGTCACACTCGTGCAGTAAAATATTAAGACAAAATAATCTGCGTTAGTTATTATTTTTTATCCGTTGCAACGTCAAAGGTCATATGAGAGAGGGTACCTACGAGTGAATCTGGATTCAGAATCGGAAAAGGGTACATTGGTCTTCCATTCAACCACTTACAAGACCCAATATCGCTTCACTTCGATGATCTCCCTGGAAGCGGTTTGAAGACGAAGGTAAGCCATTTATACTTTCCAGTTTAAAATATGTCAATACATTTAAAATATAACTGCATTTCATACACGTTTTTCTGTAAAAAAAAAAAAAACCAGGAGGATCTTCAAAACATGTTCAGATTATGTAAAACCTTTTACAAATAAATCCTACGCACGTTTTTTGTATTTGCATCGAAAAACGTTTCGCAGAAAAACGTTTCAAATCGAAAGAAATATTTACCATGTAAATATGCAGAAAGCAAAATTAAGGACTGCACACACACACACACACACACACACACACACACACACACCTTGACTTACGTGTGAAGAGAGACCAACGCACGGAACTGCTACGAAATTACCTATGAGGTCACCGAGGTCCGGACCTCGGTAATTATTTCCTAAAAAAAAAAAAAGAGACTGAACCGTGAAATATTGCTGCAGCTTTAATAAAAGTATTTTTGCTAACAGGTCCCTTTGTACAGTATTTAATTATAGACAAGGGTTTTGTGTTTAGTGTATAGCTTGGGTTGTGTTTGTAGATGTCATTTTGATCTGAATTTTGCTCGTCCCGCCGCGCTCGAAAAAAATCTGGACCTCACTAATTTCTAAACCCTAGTTACGGCCCTGTATACGTGTGTGTGTGTGTTGTGTGTGTGTGTGTGTTTCTTTAATTAATATTGTCATTGTCATTTTCTATTAAATTACTTGTTCCTCCTTTTCATTAAAATTATTTCGAAAACTGCGAACGAAAGATAAAGAAAAACCCGATAAAAAAAAAAAAAAAAAAAACGAAAACCTACAACAAACTATTCTATCGCACCAAATTTTAAATTGAAAAACTTTAACTTTTTTCAAATTAAAAAATCCAATACAAAAATTAATCCCCCCATTTTCTGTGGTTCTCCAACCCACCTCCTCAAACATGAGGAGAAATCTCTCAAACTCTCTCCAAATACAAACAATCTCTTCTGAAAATGCAGTCCAAAGTGCTGAAGAACTCTGACAAAACTTTCGAAATAGGATTTCGGTCTCGAGATTAAACTTTGCATGCTCCTGAAGAGGACAGTTTTTGGGGTGTTGAAAGTTGGTAGAGGTTCGCGGAGACAGTCCTCTTGTTGGGTATATATGATTGCAGGCTGCAGGGGGTTTTAAAGGGTGGAGTAGGGTAATAAGGGGTTGGTAGAGAGAATTTGCGCGACCGCAGAGTGGGGAGGGGGGGGGGGTTTCTATGCTAAATGAGGCTAAAAAAAGTTGTTTTTTTTTTTCTACTTTCTCATTAATTTAACAAATAGTTTCAAGATGTATTTATTTGAAGGTTTCTTACAGAGTTGAAGAATTTGCATTTAATTAAAGTTAGAATAACGGACTTTAACGGGGGTGGGTGGGGAGGGGTTCAATTCATACGAGACATTGATGGGTATATCGTGGGCTCAGCCGTTTTTAACCGTCATTTTTTACTTTCTTTTTATGGTTAATAGTCCGTTAATTTGAATTTAACATTTCAGACTGTTTTTTTTGTTTTTAACAGAATACTGCGAGACAGTTAAGTGTAGTTTTAAAGAGTGAAAAAGTTTTACAGATTAAGTTCTGATATGTAATAATTTTTTAAGAAATATTCTGCATTTCCAAATTTTGGTTTTGGTATACAGGGTGCACCAGAAGTCTTGTCCGATGCGCAATATTTATTAATTAAGCGCAATATTTATTAATTCAGCAAGTTCATGCATGCAGTCCGTGAAGTCTTTTACATACGTCAATTCTTTTACATGAACCATTACGGATTTTGCTTAACATTCTATTAGAGACGTTGGCACACACACCTATCGAATGTTTACTTACTCATGACATATAAACAGCAGACTTCAGGTAACCCAACAAAAATAACCCTTCAAACGGAGTGTCCCAGCACAATATCCGTAGTACAGTAGTTTCATGTAAGAGAATTAACGCACGCAAACGGCTTTACGACCTAAACTTAAAATATTTACTGAATTAATAACTATGCGAATTCCAGGTTCTTCTTTGGGCCTTCCTTGGTAGGACAGATGGTTCGAATCCCACGTAAAATTGTAGATCCTCTTTGTTATAGAACCTTTATATACTGTAGGTGCTACAAAGGAAGCTCAAAAACCTCATTGTTATCGTTCAGAATTCGTGCTTCATCCGAAAATAAAGTCTATTCCATTCTGTGTCTTAGAGTTTCATTAATTAATGGATCAATTAATAAAATGGATTAATTAATTGATATATTAATTAATGGGTCAGTTAATAAAATGGTTAATTGATTAATGTATTAATTAATTGATCAATTAATAAAAGAGATTAATTGATTAATGTATTAATTAATAAAATTGATTAATTTATTAATGTATTAATTAATGGATCAATTAATAAAATGGATTAATTAATTGATATATTAATTAATGGGTCAGTTAATAAAATGGTTAATTGATTAATGTATTAATTAATTGATCAATTAATAAAAGAGATTAATTGATTAATGTATTAATTAATAAAATGGAGTAATTTATTAATGTATTAATTAATGGATCAATTAATAAAATGGATTAATTGATTAAAGTATTACTTAATGAACTTGTTAATAAAATGGATTAATTGATTAATGTATTAATTAATTGATCAATTAATAAAATTGATTAATGTATTAATTAATAGATTAATTAATGAAATGGATTAATTGATTAATGTATTAATTAATGGATCAATTATTAAAATGATTACTTGATTAAAGTATTACTTAATGAACTTGTTAATAAAATGGATTAATTGATTAATTAATAAAATAGATTAATTAATGGATTGATCTTAGAGCTCCGGTGATTTGGTTGATTGGAGATTTGGACTGAAACCTTAAAGGCCAAGGTTTGACTCCCACCGGCCACCCGGACTCAGTGACACTCTCGGAAGCTCCACACTTCTTTTTGCAGCGTCTTCTAATATAAAACTCAGCGTTTAAAAATTTAAAACAGAACTCTTTTTACGTTGTCAGGTTAATATTTTAAAAATTGTACAAATTTAAAATTTCCTACGTTAAAATAAGAGTTTATATTTCATAATCTTTTATAACACATTTTTATGACTTACAACTTTTCGTCGTGAATCTGAGCTAAATAAAGAGGCTTTTATTTTCAGGGTAAAAATCTATATAACCCAGGAGCTTAGAGCACACACACACACACACACACACACACACCACACATAGTTGATGTGTGTATAAATAGGCCGTCCCTGTAGAACTAATACATTTGTTTCATTTCTAATGTATAACTTTTGTAAAATTAATGTAAAATAAATTTTCCTATGAGGCCGAACTTATGGGACACCCTGTATATATATTGGCTATTGAGTGGTTGCGAGGAAAGCGTAACTCAATAATGAAGACGAACACCAGAGAGAGGAAAGACATTCTTCAGTTTTTAATTGACACTAACGTTTCGAAATTCGGAATATATATATTCCATCATCAAGCCTAATATAATACAAAGGTCATTTGGTTAAGATAGCCAAGTTGAAGTTAAAAAGTTAAAATTTATAATTAAATTTACATAAAAAAACTAGAGTAGACATTAAATACAATTATAAAATGAAGACAAAATAGATACAATGGTTGAAGCACAGGTGTTGAACCGAAAAGTCATCGTAGTTGAGATTGTTTTTGTTTTGCTTTTTATAAATAAATAATGATTTCATGATTTTAAATTCGAGGTCAGAGCTGTTAGCTACCAGCGAAAACACTAAAATTTGAATGCGAAATCGGATGATGGTCACTATGCACGTGATTACGTACGTAAGCGTTCACTGAGACTGGAATTTTCATCCAGATGTGGAGAAATTCTTTCATCGAGCAAGAATAGTCCCTCAGTTGATGACAGTATTTTCATCAAACTTCGATGCTTGATGAAATACTTTTTCGCGGAACTGAGTCCTTGAAAATAATTTAATGAAAGTGGGTGGCGCCATCTATTGGAGGAAAAGTCAGTTAAATTTCATTTCAGCTTATTTTCAGTAACCGAGTGTAATTACATGCATAACATTTATATGTTAATCAAGAACATCATGCTAACAGCAACTTTAGTTTTAAAATTAAATACATCAGAAATAAACTCACCTTACCTTGGTGGGGTTCGAACGGATGCCACTGAAGATATGAATTTTGTGGTCTCTATGTTACTCGGCGATGAGACGGTACGAAATATCGACAAAGTTTTGTATATACATATAGTCTTTCGCATTGCTTTCAGTATGTATATTTTAATATGTATACTGTTTCTGTTCGTTTATATATATATACGGTATATATATATATATATGTATATATATATATATATATATATATCATTATATTGTTAAATATATCTAACATTTTATTAACATAAGCGTTCATATCTAAAAGAACCATGTCATTACCTTTACTAGGACTGGTAACAATCAATGAGTTGTCCGAGCACAAGTTTTTTAGACTTTGAAGTTCCTCTGCCCCATATTAGGTTTATTAAGATAAGGTTTAAAAGCAGGAAGTGAAGCAAAAACTAAATTACGTAAACTACTGCATAAAGAAGTTAAAACGTCTTTTAAGCGAATCATAATATAAACGCTTAAAAAACATCCTTAAAAACAGTTCAAAATTTAAAAATTATTATAAAAATTAAGCTTTAATTGGAGTGAAAATGAACTTCAATCCTTCACAAAAAAAAACAGATTTTTTAGTTTCATTAACCCTTAAATCCTACCCGGGGTACTGGGGTATCCCAGTATCCCGGGTATTCCTAGCGTAACTTTTATAATGGGTAGGGGGATTAAGGGTTAAGAATCGTAGAGGAACAATTAAAAATAAGATCTCCAGATATCAAATTACTTACCGGGATACACAATAAACAAAGACTTCCCCCAAACTTCTTTATATAGAAATATTATCTTCTATTGTCTCAAATCACTCAAAAAGAAGTTTAGAAAACTATTTCTTCTATCTAAAGAAGTTATGTATCATTAAAAGAAGTAATTATATCATCTGATAAGAAGCTTTGATACCCAAAAGAAGGAAAAACTTTCCTTCCAGAAAGTACCCTCAAAAAGTAATTAAAAGTTCTAAATTCAGAAGGTTTTATTTCGATTTAGAAGGCTTTATTTCGAGTTTATAAACTCAATTTTGAGGTAAATTTAATGTAGGCAAAAAATGCATTTTGCATTGTTAATTTCAATCAGATTTAGGTGCACAGAGTCTACGCTGGACATTAAAGACTTGCTTATAATTTTAAGTTTTAATCTTTTAGCTATAGCTTGGTTATCCTAACCCAATGTCTTTTGTATTTTATTAGCCCTGATGATGGAACATGTGCCTTCCGAAACGTTGATGTCAGTTAAAAATTAAAGGATGTTTTTCATCTCTCTGGTGTTTTTTTTCATTATATATATATATATATATATATATGGAACTTAGACAATTCTTGGAGGCTACAAGTAAACACACTCCAACCGTCTAAACCATCTAAGGGTCGTCACGCATCCCGTTCGATCAGGGAGGTTAAGCAACGTTGAGTCTGTTCAGTAGTTCGATGACAGGCCGTTCTCTACGTTCAGATGACGTAGTGACTCGTAGATTATCCAGATTCCACGTAAAGCTGTAGGTCCCCTCCGTCACATGCAACAAAGATGCAACAAACCCAAACGTTATTATTATTATTATTATTATTATTATTATTATTATTACGTATTGTATCTTTTACTATAAACTATCGTATTTACGTTTCAACAACAAAAACAAAAAAACAACAACTATTTCAGTCCGTCTCGCAGAAAGACAAACTACATTTCAATTTATGATTGACAGCGATGAACTACAAAATGAAGAAATTAATATATCTAATTTTCGATGAACTACAAAATGAAGAAATTAATATATCTAATTTTCATTCCATCAAAACTGTTTGTATCTAAACTTAACAGATATAATTAAAAAAAAAAAAAAAATCCACATAATACCACAATTACGGTTGAAACTTGTCAAAGAAATTTTGTCTGTGTGGAAAACTATCGAGTTTCAAAGTTTGGACTTGAAGTTTCGATATAATGACTCGTTGGACCAAGTTTTAAACAACAAAATAATGAAGACGTTACGTTAAACTTTTCAATTTGAGATTATTTGATTTACTGTGTTCTGTTCTCCATTTTCTTTGTGGAAAAAAAGGAGTTAAAATTATTTTGTTTTATGACAAAAATTTTGTGGCGATGTTTTGAGAGGGAGCGAGAAAGTTATTGTAAAGATGTTTGTGTTAAAGAGGAGATTGTCATATATATATAATATATATATATATATATAAATCAACGGCGTGCAATCAGGTAAGCGGAGCATGCGCCGCCTACCCAGTTAAAAGTTAAATTACAAAAAGTCAGTAATTAATCGAAAACTAATACTGTATAAAGTTATAATGCTTGTATAATGTGTAATATATATATATATATATATATATACAGGGTGGGCCGTAAGTTTCCATACATAGGAAAAATAAACATTTTTTTATGGACAACCATTTTTATTTATATAATATGCTCTACATGGTTGCCATTGGTTTGAAAACACATTTCAATACGTGTTCCCCACTGTTGATGAACACGCATTAGCACAGTTGACGTTATGCTTGTAATGGCGTTGGTGATACGTTCCTTTAGATGATTTATGTCTCGTATCTTTTCCTGATACACCATGGCCTTCAAGTGCCCAAAGATAGAAATCAAGGGGGGTGAGATCGGGGATCTGGGAGGCCACTCCACAGGACCACGCGACCAATCCAAGCATCCGGAAACTGCTGATCCAAATACCGACGCACGTATTTAAATTTCATATGTATGGAAACTTACGGCCCACCCTGTATATATATATATATACACATTATACTGTTTGTATATATATATATATATATATCGTAAAGAACGACGCTTGTATAGGAGAACATTCCGCGCAAGATGAGGAGGCAGAACGAACAAATGAAAAAATGAGGTAACCACCGGGAATCGAACCCGGGATCTTCCGATTGCGCGGAATGTTCTCCTATACAAGCGTCGTTCTTTACATTATTTATACTGCGTGTTCTTTGCAGTTGAAATGTGTATATATAGGTACGGCATGCGGGAGGTGCCCCCCTCGGGGCATTGGTTTCTGCGCGTATGTAGGAGGATTACGACTTCTGATCGAGTGAGGACCATGGTGTAGTTGTTATCATACTGACCGGCAATCGGAAGATCCCGGGTTCGATTCCCGGGTGGTTACCTCATTTTTTCATTTGTTCGTTCTGCCTCCTCATCTTGCGCGGAATGTTCTCCTATACAAGCGTCGTTCTTTACGTTAATTATACTGCGTGTTCTTTGCAGTTGAAATGTATATATGTATATATATATATACTGTATATGATTTCGACTTCGTCAAAGTCGTAGGAAAAAGAAGGTTTATACAATTTAACGTGGATTCTGAACCATGGGTCGTTACATCATCTGGGCTTTGAGGAAGGTTACCCGTCCTGCTACTATATAAGCAGAGCCGCGTCGCTTAACTTCGCTGATGTACAGATAATCAGGAGGTCCTGACATAGAGGACCTACAGCTTATCGTGGAATTCGAACCACGTGTCGCTACATCATCCGCACGCAGACAACAGTCGTATCCAGCACCTACTGAAGAGCCTCAACGTCGATTAACTTTGCTGATCTATCGGGAAGCGGTTCAGCCACGTACGACGATGTAACCCTGTACAGAGGAGTGACAAAAGTAAATAAACACGATTTCCACGTTTCCATTATGTAAAGGTGACACGTTCTGGCATTCCACTGATGAGATTTGCCTTTTGTTCTCGAGAACAATCATCGTGGTGTCTATTTACTTTTGTCAACCCTATGTACTTCCTCGCACTGCTCTTCCTCAGTACAGGTATTTGAAATGGTTTATTATTAACTCAAAATTTAATTTCGTTGAAAGAATTTAAGAGTACATGAACTGTTCAAAGTCTTTAAGCATGTCCAGTACTTACCAGCGTCCGTAGTTCAGTGGACAACACCATTTTCCTATAAAAGAAATAAAGACAATGAAGTCGGGGGTTCGACTCTCGATGGTGCTGGTAAATAATAATGCGGGAGTTAACACAATAGGTCGCATTAATTGGGCCTGAGCGCTCTGCCAGTTTTTAGCCGTTCTCACTGCTTCATTCGTATTATTATATATGTACAGTGCTTTACAAAAGTACACCCATAAAGAACTAAGACACGTAGTATACTGATTATAAAACACGCGATCTAAGTCTTTAAAAAACATTTACTTACACACACACACACACACACACACACACACACATATATATACACACACACACACACACACACACACACACCCGCGCGCGCGCGCTTACAGAAATGAAACCCATTGATGTAATCTATTGAAAATTTCTCTTAATTAATATTTTTAATTAAACTATCCACTGATTTGTATAAAAATAAATGCATTTGATAACAACTTTTAATTAAATGAAATTGTGCATACAATTATTTCCTGTTTTATTAAAGTTTACAAACTAAAATTATTATTTTTATTATTATTATTATCATTATTATTTTTTTTATCATCATTATTATTATTCATTATTATTATAATTATTATTATTATAATTATCATTATTATCATTATTATCATCATTATTATTATTATTATTGTCATTATTATCATTATTATCATTATAATTATTATCATTATAATTATCATTATTATAATTATTATCATTATTATCATTATTATCATTATTATTATCATTATCATTATTATCATTATTATTATTATCATTATTATCATTATTATCATCATTGGGTAAGGTTTTCTTGAGTTTCTCTTAATAAAGAAAGTTATAGAAATTATATAGAAGTTTCCCATTGAATATATTTAGTGCCTTTTTTACGGGTCACAATAACCGCACGGGTACAACGCGAGTACGGCGGATTCGCTGAGTATACAGCGGGTACACCGGTCTAAAGAAGTACAAAGGGAATAACAAACATAGTGGGTGTAATGGGTATAAGAAGGACAACGAGATACCCCTTTGTAATTCTCGAACTAACGAATTTCTCAGAATCTCTCACGGAAGTATGTATATATATATATATATTATGATTGATGAATAAAACCACGAAGGAAAGGAAACACAGAATGGTGCTCAAGCGCTTTCGTCTAATGACATCCTCAGGAACACTAACGTACATAAAGAGTACTCCGTTTGTGTCCGTAATTTTTATTTTTATTTCTCCGTTTATATATATAATATATATATATATATATATATATATATATATATACTGCAAAATTAAGTAATTGTAAAGATAACAACATCAGAAAAATATTAAATGATAACCTACAAAGTATCGATGTCGTCATACAGGAACAAATCGAGAAGCATACAGAAAAAGAAGAAGATGACGCTATAGAAGCGATAAAGGTTAACTCAAAGTACTTCTATAATTTCGCAAAAAGAAAGTCTAAAAACCAAGCGACTATCGGACCTTTAAAAAATGAGAACAGTGATTTATCTGATGATCTAACAGAAGTATCTGAAATATTAAAAGCTCAGTATGAATCATCTTTCAGTATCCCAAAAACTGACAAATTGATTTGCGATAGAAACGCGTTCTTTGAAGAAGAACCACAAGGGGAAAGTATAACGGATTTCGACTTCACGACAGATGATATTACACAAGCCATAGGGAAACTAAAAACACACTCAGCAGCAGGACCGGATAAATGGAATGCCACACTGATCAAAAACTGCAAGAATGCAATCGCTGAGCCCCTATACTGGATATGGAGACGATCATTAGACACGGGAGAAATACCGGGCATCCTGAAGAGCGCGAACATAGTCCCAATATATAAAGGAGGAGATCGATCCCAGGCCAAAAACTATAGGCCAGTGTCGCTTACATCTCATCTCACTAAAATATTTGAAAGAATAGTTAGACAGAAAATCTATGACTTTTTGGAAACTCAGAAAAAATTCAATGATAACCAACACGGGTTTCGATCAGGCAGGTCATGCCTATCACAACTAATGGAACACTACAACAACATTATTGATTCACTTGAAAGTAATGAAAACTATGATGTACTATACACAGACTTTGCTAAAGCGTTCGACAAGTGTGACCACGGAATCATAATACATAAACTGAAATATATGGGAATAACAGGAAAAGTAGGGAAATGGATATATAATTTCCTTAGTGAGCGGAGGCAAGTCGTTACAGTACAAGGTGTATCTTCATCAGAATCAGAGGTCCTCAGCTCAGTACCACAAGGAACAGTATTAGCTCCACTACTCTTCATAATCATGCTAACTGACATAGATGAGGACGTTACCAGAGACAGCACAGTAACATCCTTTGCGGATGACACAAAGATCAGTAGAAAAATAAGAAACCCAGAAGACATAGGATCTTTACAAACCGACATAAACAAAATCTACAAGTGGACTGAAGACAACAATATGAAGTTTAACACCGAGAAATTTCAGCTATTACGGTACGGAAAAAGAGAAGACCTAAAGTGCATGGAATATTATACCCCAAATGGACAGGAAATTCAGAGAAATTCCAGAGCAAAAGATTTAGGGGTTGTAATGACAGATGATGCGAAATTTGAAACACAAAATAAGATTGCAGTAAACAGAGCAAAGAGAATAACGGGTCAGATATTGAGAACCTTTAAACGAAGGGATAGGAATGTAATGATTCCTCTACTGAAAACCCTGATCATACCCAAATTAGAATACTGCTCGGTCCTAACTTCCCCATATAAAAAAGAAGACATTAGACAGCTGGAGGGGATCCAAAGAAGCTTCACAGCCAAGATCAATGGGTGCAAAGAACTAAATTACTGGGAAAGGTTACGAGAACTAGACCTATATTCACTGGAAAGGAGAAGAGAGAGATACACCATTATTTACACTTGGAAAATAATGGAGAAACTAGTCCCTAATCTTACTCTGAATCCCATAACTCCCCAAACAACGATGGAAAGTAGAAGCGGTAGACTGTGTCGTATTCCCAAATTGAAGGCGAGACAGGGAACATCCTTAACCCTGAAAGAAAATAGTTTTGTAGTGAGAGGCCCAAAACTGTTTAATCAGTTGCCCAAAGACCTAAGAAACACGAAGGGAGTTGCAGTGGAAATCTTCAAAAGAAGACTAGACGCCTGGCTCAGAACAATCCCCGATGAGCCGGGCGTACCTGGCTATGTGAGGTGGAGAGCGCAAGAATCCAACTCACTACTTCACCAGGCCAACTCGAGAGGAGGGGCGACAAGCTTGACCTTCGCGAAATGAGAAATCATCGCGCGGAACCTTTGTAAGGTTGTAAGGTATATAGATATTTTTTTTTTTATTTTTTTTTTCCTGTAACCTATATATAGGCTGTAACTTTATGTACTTTAGTGTTCCTGAGGATGTCATTAGACGAAAGCGCTTGAGCACCATTCTGTGTTTCCTTTCCTTCGTGGTTTTATTCATCATAAATATTTTCACGTGTTACTTTCGTGAAATAATTTTCATATATATTACAATGGAGGTAAGTGCGATATATATATATGTAACCAAAAAAAAACTATAGAAAAGAACGCAATCATGAAAATCTTAAACTTCACATTTGAGCTCATTGTATCAAGATTTGTGAAGCTTTAGATTTTCATGGCTGCGTTCTTTTCTATAGTTTTATTGACCAAATAATTGAACCGACAGTAATTGGGGCGCCGCAGGCACCCCAATTACTGAGGCCCAAGGTGAGAGGGATAGGAATGATGTTCAAAATAAAATACGCCGTAGGCCCACAATTCGATTCGGTTTGGGCCGAATGCCCAAGTACCGCAGATCTAGCGAAATCGGGGCGTAGCGCCGATCTTTTGCTGAAAGTCCTGACAGAAAGAAATGAAAAGGGAGTATTTGTTGACAATTATGTCTACAAGGAGATTCTTCAGTAATGAAATAAAGATAAGTTTATGATGAAGTGTTCTTTTTTATATTTTATAACAGGAAATAATACCTTGAGGTAAGAAAATTCATTTCCCAGATGAAGTAATTGGCCGAGGGCTCCAAGCCTTCCGCAGGAAATAGCAAAAACCGCCCGTAGGCGGTATTTTTGCTAGTATAGGTAATGCTTTTTATCCCCGTGATTCGGATTCCACGTAAAGCTGTAGGTTTCCTACGTCTTATAACCTTAAATGCTGCTAAGGAAGTTAAACACAACCCCATTATCATTATACATTACATTTACAATTGTTTTATAAATATTTTTGGACTACCCTGTATATGGTCTTATATCGCCTGTTGACGTGTATTGCACTGGAAATATTTGGAACCTTTAAAAGCCTTAATTAATGACGTTTCTTTCTGTAATTTCATTTTTCGTTTACTGAAAACCCTTTTTTCGGGGGCAAAAAGTAATGAAAACGCACTCCCGAACTCACGTTATCAACAATATTCAATTTCCTTGAGTTCGAGCAGTCTCAAGGTTTTATTAATGAGAAGTTTATGTGTATATATATATATATATATATATATATAGAGAGAGAGAGAGAGAGAGAGAGAGAGAGAGTGTTTAATGGAAACAGTGTGTCGAGGTCAAAACATAGATGTAATATATATATATATATATATATATATATATATATATTGGTGGTGTAGTGGTTAGCGTCGTTGACTACAAAACCATCGGCCCCGGGTTCGAGACCCGACGGCAGCAGCCGGCGCGCAGCAAAACCCAGCTGTTCATCCTTCCACACAATAAAAAAGAAAGTGGTTGGTAGATAAATGGGTACCCTAGGTGGCCTAGTGGTTAAGACGCTGGGCTGCTCATGGGACGTGGTTCGGATTCCACGTTAAACTGTAGGTCTAAGGTGGAGTGAAAAGCTTGACCTTCGTCAGAATGAACAATTCGGGTGGAAACTAACCAAAGGTGTGTGTGTATATATATATACTGACTCTGTTAAACTCTTCAACAAATGTGATCATTGAACTATAGCACACAAACGTAAGAATACAGGAATTACTGGAAGGTTTGGACGATGGATATTTAATTTTCTGAACCGAAAGAACACAAAGAGTTTGTAGTGGTAAAATGGAGTTAAATCTGAAGTCTCTGAAGTCGTGAGCTCTGTTCCACAAGGTAAAGTACAGTATTAGTTCTCTCGTTGTTTATGGTAATGATTGCGGATATTAATGGAAATATTAATGACAATATCGTATCGTGTTTCGCGGCTGACATAAAGATACGCGAGAAAATATCAAAAGGTGGTATAGAAAAATTACGAAAGACGCTGAAACATTATTTAAGTGGGCGGAAGATAACAATACGAAGTTGAAGGGCAAGAAAGGAGCGGAAACCAATTCTTTCCTCGACCAAATCGACCGTAGGATCCTGAACCCCCTTTCGAAAACATCAAAAGGTATAAAAAAGATATATAAATTATATTGTGAAGATATAACCATAAATTAATTAGTGGCCCTTAAATTAAACGTATAATTGGTTAGTTTAAAAGTCAAATGTTCATCGGGATTCGAACCTACGCCATCACTATCTTCACTTCGCTTATAGGGAAACGGTGTTACCCTACTTAGCTATGGGCGCTGGCTGTTCCAAACGTTATTGCATTCACCTACCCAGCCGAAATTTAGTAGCAAGAATTAATTTCAAATTAGCATAGCCGGAGCAAAATACAAAATGTATGCTATAAAAATAAAAGTGTTTCTACACACACACACACACACACACATACACACACACCTTTTACCGTGTACATGCATGCGATTCTGACACAGAGAGAGGGATTCACTCTCGAGGACTTGTAAAAATAACTTACAAAGTCACATAATGAACTTCTCGGGTATTTATAGAGGTACGAAAAGGTGGGGGAATTGGTATGGAAGATGGGTAGCGGGGGTAGGTTAAGAAGGGAAAAAAATGCAGCTGATGAGAATTTAATAGATTTTTAAACTTTGAATTGTACAGTGCCTCTTCTTATCTCCTTTTATTTTTCCTCGTTCGAGGAAGGTTAACGAATGGATGGATGTCAGAAATTTGTGTGTTAAAAAATCGTAGACATTGTCATGGTCATTTTCGATACCAAGGGCACGTGATATCTTCCTATGTACGTGAAAGATTTCCTCAAATTATGTGCACTAGGTTTACATACAAAAGAAAATCATCTAAAACTATGTTGTTATGAAACTAACAACGTAGATTATACTGTAGTTGAAGTAAATGTAATGCTTCGGAAAAAGTTTGCCGAAAAAAAATCACCAAAAAAAAAACATGCAAAAGTTACTAATTAGTAATTTTGGACCCGCCAAGTATAAGTATTTTAATTATGCAAACCTTTCGATAAGTGCTTTTATCATCATCAGTACCTTAATTATTACTGAAATAAAATGCAAATTTGAAAGAACTTTCGAGCATACATTACAAAATAAAAACTTTCTTTTTGCGGCATGATAATGAATGTGGAAGAGTCACTAGATCGAGGCTAATGGAAGTTTTTGAGTGTCTTATTTACCCTAAAATATTTAAATTGCAGAATGAAATGTACAGGGTGCCCAAAAATTAAGCTTGTCTAAATTAAAACCTTCATATGTTATTTAATATAAAGTTTATTGCCAGGGCCCTCGCGAGAACTATGGGACACTTGGACATTGATATGATCAGGGACCCCCCGAAGTTTTCCAGGGCCAGCAGTTGCCCATAAAAACTAGTAAGTAGTGAGGTTAAGTAATAGTACGTACTATTAGTTTCTATTAGTACAAATGCCTAATTTTAGATATCACCTTGATACACCTTTCAAAATTCCATTGAGTAAAAATACAATGAGAATACAATTGAAAAACTCAAAAACTAAAGCTTAACTTACTAACTAGTGTTTTATTTTACTGTAAACAAAATTAGCGAATGAAGTCTTTTCTAGCTTTTTTACGAACAACTCTTTCAGTTAGTTCGTTATAAGAAAGGTTTCTTGTCAGTTCTTCTTCGATTGCAAGGATGGCATTTTATACAAACTATTACAAAAAAAAGGTTTTAATTTTTTGATTGGAACCTTACAATAATATGCAAATTATTTGAAACAAAAAATTCAAATTTGGCATTTAGTAGGGTCTCCCCTTTGGGTTGGAGGCCCCAGCAATTTTCCCCCCATTCCTCCCCTCTCATAGAGCCTGTTTCAACCACCTAAGCCTTATTTTAACCCTAGAATCAGAACATGGGATCTAATTATATTAATATTTTATATTAACCCATTAGCGCCCAAGGGTCTTTTCCGAGACTGAATAAAACTGTCTGGCGTTAGCCAGAACAAAATCAGTAAAGTGACGCCGGGCAGTAATGGGTTAATAGATGCTTGCTTAATATACTCCACGTTGTGGTTCCAGGGTTAAAAACTTCAAGTTTCCTCTTTCGAGTGGTATACAGGACATTTCACCTCACTTTCATATCTCTCTTATTTTAGCAAATAATCATATTAAGGTTGTAATGAAAAAGAAAATCTGGGAATCGCCAGTAAGAGAAGAAAGAAGTGCGACACTACACTTGCCATGAAAACAACAAGTTTTAAAGATACAATTTACCTGAAAAGGTTTGAATGTCTGTAAGTCTACATCATATCTACAGTAGTTTAGATTTCATTGATTTAAGATAGTATTTATCAGAATAAGTTCTTTGTCATTAGCTCCGCAAATGTCTTAAATTATATGCCTTTTATAAGATAACTGTGCCATAAGATAGATCTGGATTTGGAGTACACTGGATTAGTAAATTCTTCGACCGACTACTACGCCCTCTGTGTCCGTTAATTCACATTTTACATTAGGGTTATTTTGCCAGTATAAAATGAAATTATCACAAGTATACAGTATTTATAGATTAGTCCAGTCAAGTTGACTGATTCCAAGCCAGTCTGAAAAATGGGAACAGGTTTAATGACGACCCCTATATACGTAGTGCATTCGGTTCGACCCAGGGGGCTTATTTTACCCGGTTGGTGGCATTACCACCCGTCTCAGTGCTCTTAGTTGGACGAAGAATGTTAAATAACAAGCTTTCCTTCATTACGAAAGAAAGCTTTGAAAGCATACAGTTATTAGTAAAACCTTCTTTACGTTAAGTTGAAGGCAAAACTCTTTAATGAAAGTTGTTAGTCACTTATCTACTTTAAAGCAAAATACTTGAGAAATTAAGTTCTACAGATCGACAGAAGCTAAGGCTAACAAAGACCCTAAGATCCTCTCTAAGTTAAAATGTAATTTTTTTTTTATGCAGGAAAGAGGAGCCAAAGGCAAACGCCCGTAAAAATGTCCCCCTATATGAGAGAGAGAGAGATAGAGAGAGAGAGAGAGAGAGAGAGAGAGAGAGAGAGAGAGAGAGAGGTCTCCGAGGTTCGCAATACCATTTTTTGTTTTCATTTTGAAAAGATTGTGTAGTGTCTAAAATGCATATATGTGTAGTGTAAAATAGCGAGAAAAGTGTGTTTTTGAGAGCATGCTGGACTGCTCACAAGGTAGATGAGACACGGAAAAAGATCAGCTAAGGAGGACAGTGACAGGAGAAACGGGGGTTCTGGCACTCCCTGTCTCCTGCCTAACTTTCCCCCACAGATTACTTCCCTGGTCGATTAGTGTCTACAATCTTCTCCTATTAACATGTATAACTAACATGTACATGTTGGATGATTGTTCGTTTCACGTCTTTTTCCCAACTAAGGGTGTGGCATGATACAAGAGCGATAACGCTACCGAATCGGGAGAAAAAAATAAGTCCTCTTTCAAAGACGAACTGGATCGAATTAAATACATTACGTGCAGCGGGCTCGTTACTGCTCCCCTCCCCATTTCTCAGATTGGCTAAGGACAGTCATAGGCTGGGTTTGTATCTTGGGTGTAAGTTTTGTAAAAACAAAAAATATTATTCAAAAGTTACGATGTAATTTTTTTTTTTTTTTTTTTAATTAAAGGGGTTTTTCCTGTTAGATTTTTTTTTTTTTTACAGAAATTCAGATTAATTGTGGAGAAGAATATTGTGTATGTAATCTCTAGAAAGAATGTATATCCTCATTTAATTAAGGTTAAAGTAAAAGTTTTCCTTATGTTTAATTAGTGTAAAAGCTTCTCCTTTTGCAGCTTTACTCTCTCTCTCTCTCTCTCTCTCTCTCTCTCTCTCTCTTTTCATGGCAAACTTAATGTTATATTAGGTCCAGAATTCAGAGGTGACGAATGATCAGGAAACGTGTAAACAGCATAACGTAGATAGAAAACCAAAGTTCAAAACTGGAAGGACACTGTTCTAGTCATATTCTCTTATGAGAAGGAAGGCTCAGATTGGCTTGCGTTGGGGTTATTATAGAGATCCTCACAGTTGATACTGGAATACCAATGAGTGAATTTATGGGTAGGTCTCTATTTTCATTAGTTATATTGCAGACTGTGCTTCACAATTTAAATATTTTAAAATTAACCCATTGATGCCGAGCGTCACTTTACTGATTTTGTTCTGGCTAACGCCAGACAATTTTATTCAGTGTCGGGAAAGACTAATGGGTTAATTACCAGTCTCTTTTCAACCTCGGTCATTTCCAATGTTCCCTCTAAGGTGTGCGCGTGCACACGCGTTGTGAAACCCGCGCACACAGCAAAATAAAATGCGCACAGGCTCAAGCGTATCATGAGTCACGACAGTAAATGAAGTAATTTCAAAAATATACCGTCACACAAGGTCTGAACATTTGCATCAACATACTCTATAGTCGCTCTTTTAAGTATTAATTACCCCTTCCGCCCGACTTCGCCGACGTCCGCGTAATTAAGCAATATGGATTTTTTTTACTCTATGTATTTGCATTTTTTTCTTTTATACATTAACGCATTGAATATAAACCTTCTCTTTCTTATTTTTGCATAAAAACGAATAGTAATTATCTCATAATTCATAAAAAATAAAATTATTTTTTATTTTATTCCTATTTTGTGAATGGATAAAATCATGTATTGATCTTGATAGTCTATTTTAAATTGTTAAATGCTAAAAATTGTTTTGAGAAATGATAACTAAAATAGTCATTTTTCAATTAATGTTATTTTTATTTTATTTCTTTATTTTGTTGAATTTTATTTTACTATTTTTTATTTTATTCCTATTTTTTAGAATGGATAAAATGCTTTCTTTTTTAAGAATATATAATATCGTAAGCAGTTTTTTAATATCCATTTAATAGTACCGTAATGATCAAGCTATCACCTTATGGAAATAATATTTATTAAGTATTTTTAATATTTATATATAGTTTATTTTGAAGATAAAAGCGCTTGGAAAAGTTCGCACAATTTTTCACCATGAATCTAAATGTATACACAACGAAAATTTCTTGCGCACACAGACTAAAAAAAATTAGAGGGAGCATTGGACTCATTTCCATTCCTATTTTCGTTCAAGGATGGCAAAGCTATCCAAAAGTGGGAATTTCAAAGGAGACATTTTTCAGATCGATCCATTCCCCATTGACACTAGGATTTCTCACTTAAGTTAGATTTTTCATAAAATGTACCCCTCGTGTCTGCAGTTACTGCGTCAGAGCCTTCTTTTTATATACCTTTCCCCAAATTAGGAAGTTCTTTCACCAAATTTGGAGTTCTCACTTCAAACATTCCCATTTTCGGACTGGGAAGGGGGACTAGAAATGATGGAAAGTGGAAGTAATCTAAATTACCAATTCATAATCTTTCATTTCAACTCCTGTCAGTCAAATTTATGTCAAATCGAATTACTGATGAATATCTATCTCATACGTGGCCAAATTTGGGGTTGCGCGTATTTGAATTAGTGATAGGTTAAATTCCTATAATGAATATGACGTATCACGACTATATGCCCTAGCTCTTATCTTGTATCGATAGTGCAACAGTACTCTTTTCACAAGTTTTTCCATTCAGTGGAGGTAACTTTGTAACCGTCATGGTTAATTGGCATGAAGTCGTTAAAATTTGCTAGTCATTGATATGCGTTCCCTTTATTTTATCAGAGAACCCCCTAAATCAAAAACCTCAGGGACAAATTGAGTTAAAATCAATGTTAAATGCTCCTAAATTTGTTTCACGTCAAAATTTTTATAATTATCAATAAAGAATTTTGTTTCTTCTCTTATTTGTGTTCTTCTTTTAAGGAATACATTTAAAGTTCCCTTCAACCAACTACTACAGGAATAAGAGCAACCATGAAGTGTAACTACGTTGTGGCGAATAAAAAGACAGTAAGAAATTACTAGTTGCTTATTGTGAAACAAAAGGATATATCGCAACACTCCCAACGTATGAAAAGGATGGTAAAGTAGTTTCGGAAAAAAGTTCGACTAGAAAGATAAATTTTTTTTCAAAAGCATAAACATTTACTAATTGGTAATATTCTCTTTTTTCTTTTTATTGTTTTTGTGATACTAACAACAGTCTCAAAAAACAGAACCCAATCGTTATACTGATTAGGGTTTATTCTTTCAGTTCAAGTAAAACTTACATTCGCAAGACACTCGTCAAACAGTCTACATTAGATTTCTTTAGGGTAGTGTCCCACATCATACTCCAACTACGAAATCGTAATTATTGAAATACAAATCGGACAAAAGGTGAAGATCTGTCCTTGACTATTTTGCGAAGGATGGAAATTTATGAGGCAAAGAAAAACTTTTGCATCAAATGAACACGTTTTGTTTTTACTTCTGAAGACACAAACGTATAACGGTAAAAAAAAAACCTGCTGTTCTGTTTACTGCATTTTACCTGCAGTAAAAGGATTAATGCTGAAACGCGGGCATTGGAAGTTTGGCTTATATTTAAAGGTTTAACACCTGCCGGAAGACTCGTTAGTGGGGAACTATTAATAAGTAGGAGATTTGGATGGTAAACGATACCAAGATTGAGAACTGAATGAGTATTTTACATCCCGATCTAAATGACAGTAATCCTGTAAATAAATGCTAGTTAATGAATGAAGGATTTCAATATAATCCTGAAATAGTTTTCAATGCTTGGGATGGCATCAAACAGTGCCTACCCAACTGGCACTCAGTTATAGTTGAGTCAGTGCCACGAAAGAGGGGTGATTGATTATAATCATTGGGCACGTACTAATATTACAAAATATATAAATAATATGGAACAGCACAAGGCAAAGGAGCTAGTAGTATTGGAACCCGCGTTTCAGAGACAGCGCTCCTACCGGTCACTCTCCTAGTTCCCACTTTATTGCCTTTCCACCTTTTCACCTTATCTAAGTGTGGTTATTGCACTTCAAACGCACTCATTAATATATTGTTTGAAGTACTATAAAACAAGGCTTAAATTTTCATGGTAAATTTTATATATATATATATATATATTATATATTATATATATATATATATATATATATATATATTATATATATAATATATATATATATATACATATATATATATATATGCAAATAACTGCAATGACCGCGCAGTATATAAATGAATAGAAACGACATAAGTATTAAGGAACGTTTCTGCACACGAGGAGGAGAGATAACGAAATAATGAAAAATGAGGCGAACCGCCTGGGAATCGAACCCAGGGCCTTCCAATTGCCGGTCGGACCGGCAATTGGAAGGCCCTGGGTTCGATTCCCAGGCGGTTCGCCTCATTTTTCATTATTTCGTTATCTCTCCTCCTCGTGTGCAGAAACGTTCCTTAATACTTATGTCGTTTCTATTCATATATATATATATATATATATATATATATATATATATATATATATATATATATATATATATATATATATATATATATATATATATATTATATATATATATATATATATATATATATATAATACACACACACTGTGTATATATAAAAGCTATTAATTCAATCATTAGTATTACATAATTTAACATAGCTAATTGTTCAAGCAATAACAATTTTTATCTAAAACGTTACCCCCTACGTTATATATTTAAGACTACGCTGTACGTATCACAACGAATCCCCCTGACCCCGACACCCGCCCGAAAAAAATCCTTTAATTCAAAAGAAAATTCTAAACAAAATTCTAAACAAAATTCTTGAAACTGTAATTACATCACATTAAAAATGTCTTCTGAGGCAAAAGTGTGTGTGTGTGTGTGTATATACCTTATGAACCTTATGTTGTTTCGTATATATATATATATATATATTAGTGATGGATCGAATAACCGCAACCGCAACCGCACTACAACCGCACAAAAATTCACAACCGCAACCGTAACCGCAACCGCCGTTCCATAAGTGCGGTTGCGGTTGTAAGGTGAAAATGCAGCAAAAATATTATTCTTGAAATTCACACTGCCTGTCATTAAGTTTGACATCAGTTTTTCAAATGAATAATAATCCATAACTTTCCAATGGGTGGAGGCTGGGGAAAGTGGTAGGTGGGATGAACAGTGCGATGGGTCCTCGTCCCTCATCCTGGTAACACACTTAGTGCAAAATATGGTTTTAATTAATTTGACCTATTCTTTCATAATAGCTATATAAGTTTAGAATATACTTCATTTAAATAGTATTTATTTAGTAAATACCTTATGTTGAACACAAGTTTTGCAACACACAAATAGCGGTAGCGGTGTATTGCAAAACTTGTGTTCAACATAAGGTATTTACTAAATAAATACTATTTAGTATATATTATGTACCAAGTGTGGCTAAATCGCACTATAGTGGCTAAATCCAGTTAATAATTACGCATTTTTCCTAGTATATGATAACCGCAACCGCAACCGCGGTTGGAAAAAATTCGACAACCGCAAACACAACCGCAACCGCGGTTGTGAAAAACCGACCACTCGATCCATCACTAATATATATATATTATTATTATTAATGAAAGTTCTTTCTTTCATTAAAGGCGATGTTACGTGTTTAGTATACTTCTATTCCATCACCAGGAAATAAGATGGAAAGCCTCGAGTTCGAACCTTAGCTGTATTGTCCAGCTTTGGTATTGACACGATAAGAAAACGGTTTAGTTTGAATTTGGCACCAATGACAAAGAGTTACGTGGCACTGCACAATTTTTAAACCTGGTATGATAGTCATTGTTTTGATGTATACTAATTTTTATTGAGTGTTTTTGTTTGGTTAAAAAAGAAAATTTTAATTAAAAAGTTAAAAGTTAAAAAGTACAACTGCGGAAAAAAGTTTGACAAAAAAGATAAATTAAAAGGAATCCTAAAAAATTACTTATTGGTAATTTCTGTAAAGTATTTTTCAGTATTTTTTGTTTTTTTCAATAATGAAGTTTTTATTTTATTTTTCGCAGGATTTTTTCTCGTAACTGTAGAGAAAAAACTATTACAACGAGGTCCAGCTAGTTTTACTCCACTACAAATCGCTGTAGAATGAAAAAGAAAAAAAAATAACTTGAACTAATAAAGACAACAAATGTTGTAATTTAGGAAAAAGCAAAAATCCAAAGTCAGACTATATGCGCGGAATTCACCATTTTCTTAGCGTTGAATCTCTCACTTGGGTAATCCCAAAATTCATTCAAAGAAGCCGATATTAAGGCAAAAGTTATTTTAATTCGCTGGAAATAAGCATGTGTTCTCAAATAAGTTTCCCTCGAGGGAACGAGGTCAGAAATAGACGCTGAAATCTGGACAAAAGGAATCGCAAAAGGCGAACGAAAGAAAGATTTCCTTTCAAAATGGAAGTAGAGAACGTGGCTTTTTATTTCACAAGACAATCTGAACTTTTTGTAGCTTACACACAATTATAATGAAAAAGATTTTAATTTGATAAACAGCCGTACTAGTTTCTTTATAACTGCTTAAAGAAGTTATATAAATAAGAGTACATATATATTTTATATACAAAACATCATACTGGCATGAACTTAGGTAGGTTTTTCTTAACATACAAAAAATAGCCAGTTCGTAAAGTTGGTATGCGTGGTTTACGCATTTATTATTTGTATTTATGTTAGTTATTGCGATCCAGCCTCTCATTATGTCATGTTACGAAACGAGCGTAACATTATGTTAATTTGTTACGTTTATAACAAAAGTATGAAAAATATGAAAAAACTTGAAAATTTGTAAAAAAATATGAGAACGATGAAAAAAAATGGAAATATTAAAACTCATTTAAAATATAGAAGTTATAGAAAAACATGAAAAAAAGGAAAATTATAAAAAATATGAAAATTATGGAAATTATGAAAATATGAAAATTATAGATATTTTGAAAAATATGAACATATGAAAAATATTAAAAATATGAAAATATTAAAAAAAATTATGGAAAGCATAAAAAACATTGCAAATATAGAAAGTATTGAAAATATAGAAAGTATGAAAAAATATGAAAACATGAAAAAATATGGAAATATGATTTGAAAATTTAAAAATATGAAAATATGAAAAATTTAAAATATGAAAATATGAAAAATTTAAAATATGAAAATATTAAAAAAATTATGGAAAGCATAAAAAATATTGTAAATATAGAAAGTATTGAAAATATAGAAAGTAAAAATATAAAAAATATAAAAACGAAAAAATATGAAAATGAAAAATATGAAAAAAAAATTAATAAATATTAAAAATCTGAAAAGATATGAAAATATGAGAAATTCTGTAAAAAGGCAAATAAGAAAATATAAAAGCATGAAAAATACAGAAATATGAAAAATATGGAAATAGGAAATAAATAAAAAATATTTAAAAAAATATAAAAAATATGAAGACATGAAAATTATAAAAACTATGGAAAAATATGTTTAAAAAAATTAAAATATGAAAAATAAGAAAAAATGAAATATCTGTAAATATGAAAAATATGAAAATATGAAAGAATCTTAAAAATATGAAAAAATGAAAGAATCTTAAAAATATGAAAAAAAAATCATAAAAATATGAAAATATGAAAACAATATGAAAACATGAATAACTTCACAAAGTAATTTCTCAAAACTCAAGTCTGACTCTAATTGGAAATTCTTAAAGAAAACAAAAAAAAAAACGGAAATTAAATCGTCCTTTTTTTTATAGAATTCATTTTGTTTATTTCTTTTAATCAAAAGATGCATATTTTTTAGTCAAATCAGTTTGTTTCCCTTTGCACGCCCCCTCCCCCTTAAAAAAAATAAAACCAAGTGAAAGACAACAAAAAAAACACGCAGGTACATCAAACAAGCATAAAGTTTTCCAGTGTCATGTTTATTACAACAAAGACATATTTTTTTAAAAAATCATTAAAATTAATATGAGCTTGCGAGACATGATGAATAAGTACGAAATTTGTGGTTTGTTGTATCTAATTAACTATTCTTTGCTAATTCTCCGAGATACATAATTTAAGGAACCACTCTTTGTACTGTATTTTAAATTGGAAAGTTGTGTTCCAGCTTAGCTTCAAACTATCTCTCAAATGAAACGCATTTGAAGTTTAATTTAAGTTAGAAGTTAAGTTAAATAAAGTTAGATTAGGTTTCTTTATACAATTTATTGCTCTGTCTTATTTATGCCTCCTCGGAAATGTACAAAGTAACATTGTAATTTCATAACTGGACTTTTTATTTCGATCAGGGGAAAGACAACTCGGAGTACAATACGCGGAGTTTTAGATTATGGTCTTTTCCCAAGTTCGGTCATTCCCATCGCAGTCTTTATCCAAGAATGAGAAGAATGAAAGAAAATCTCAGAGAAGGCAATTCTTAAATCGATCCATCCCCATTCCCACTGTATTCCCACTGAACGATTTTCAAATCTAAGTTAGATTTTTCATAGAAAATACACCTTAGGCTTTCAGCTGCTTCACTTCGCTCTTTTATCCTTTCTCAAATCAGGAAATTTTTTTCCCAGCTCTGGAATGTTCACTTCGATCATTCCCAATTTCGGATTGTAAATTCAGGAAATGGGAGTGACACCAAATAGGAAGTAATCCTACATATTTCTCTTTTAGAAATGTATTGTTTAACGTCCGCCTTTTCTGCCGCATATTATTTAATTTTAGAAAGTTTTTTCGCACGTTATAAATAATAAAGTTATATAATGAACTACAATCTTTTACGCCATTGAGATACTAGTTTTAAGCTTCTGCAAAAATTATATTCATGTACGAAGAGATGTGCAGCTTTAAATCTGCGTTGCCCGCTGTACTCTCTCATATCTCTTAATTTCTTCATAATTTTGAGTCACCTTAATGGTCATACAGTCCATGAGTTGTTCCATGAATTCAGTGAGTCCATGGTGTGATGAGGAAGGAAACCGGTTATTGTTAAAGATAGAACCAATTTAAATCTTAAAACTGGTTTCTTCACCATAAAAGTGCCAACATTGTCAATAGTTTTGAATATAAGAAAAACCATTATTAAAGGATGTAAATTATCTGATTACATCCCACTCAATGTCATTCCTATTCCCATTCCTGGTAAAGGCGCGAAATGAGAATGGCTAATATTTCCTAACCTAACTGAACTTAACCTAACCTATCATTATTCTAACTTAACCTAACCTAACCCGGACCAAAGTGGGAAGCGGTGGATAAGAATGGCGTGAAATTTATTTCAAATCTGATTTTCTGTCAAAATTGCGAAAACTCACTGTATTACATCATAATAAACATCTTACATACAGAATAACTCAACACAACGTTGCTATCCCTAAACATCATCGCCTTCTAAGACGATTTTTCTTCCAAGATATTTTTATAGTGTGCACACCAATAACTTTTGCACACTGCTGAGTGTAGACAACAATTTCCGACACATCTTTACTAACTGTAATTTTAATTATTTTTGAAAAGCGATGAAAAATGCAAAAAAAATTATGATAAAGCAATCATTCGTAGCGCTTCTTCCGAGGTACTGTCACTTCTTCGCGGTGTATGTAATTGGAGTGCCAAGAATATTCTCTCTTACTCGTTTGATAGTGCCAGGCACGAAAAAATGGAATGCAGTCATCACCACCATTGTGATACTGTCACCGCCTTCCATTATGAATATTAAAATATAAACCAACAATATTTGAATAAACGAGAGACAAAGATTTTAAAAATCTGTGTATGAAAAGTGGTCCCTGCAAACAAATATTTACATGGATATAGAAGAGGTTCGGTAGAACATATTTTAAAGAGACACACACACACACACACACACACACACACACACACACACACACACATATATATATATATATATGCAAGAGTTTGGGTATGCCCTACTAAATCCTTGAAAATGCTTGGATTGTGATACATCCAAAGAAGTAAAATTGCTCAAATATAATAAGGTGTCCACAAAGTCCTGTTCCGGTTTTAAAATTTTATTATAACAAAACCAAAAGAGATAGAATAATGCTTTCTTTTTCATTTTGTTGCTTAACTAATGAAGTTTTTTCTTGATTTGCAGGTTGTAATCTGAGTGTAAGTTGCTATTGATAGAAGGTTGAACGAAAATGGCGACTAAGCAGGAGAAAGCTCAATGTGTAATCTGGTTTGCGCAGTCGAAATCAGTGATAACTTTTCAGCGGAATTACCGCCGTCAATATAGCAAGGATCCTCCTTCCAAACCCAGCATTAGGAGATGGTTTTGTAAGTTTCGGGAGACAGCAAGTGTGATTGACTCGCCAAGAATCGTTCAAGAGACGTTCCAACGCAGCCCTAGAAAGTCTATTCGTCGTGCCTCAAGTGAACTGCAGCTACCAAGATCAGCGGTACACAAAGTTGTACACAAGAGATTGCATCTTTACGCGTATAAAGTGCAAATAATCCAAGCTTTACAAACCAGATTACACACTGAGTTTTCTCCTGTGTAGTCGCCATTTTCGTTCAAGCTCCTATTAATAACAACTTGACATTTAGATTACAACCTGTAAATCAAGAAAAAACTTCATTAGTTAAGCAACAAAATGTAAAAAAAACTGCGTTATTCTATCTCTTTTGGTTTTGTTGTAATAAAATTTTAAAACCACAACAATTTGGTAACTCAAAGAAACTCCAATATGCATGAATACATCACATAGATTACGGTCATCATTAGAAATGTAGACTTGGAATATGTACTACATATAATTTAATAGGTAGCGTTTCAGGCATGAAATGATCGATTTTCTAATCCAGTGTCAAACCAAAGTTTTCGGAAGGCCTAAAACTATAGAATGTCTTGAGGGAGACACGAGAAAATTTCCAAACTTCTCGACCTACTTGTCACTACAATACGGACCGTCATAATGGAAACAGTTTAGCGTTTTCTATCCTAACGAAGATCAGGAACGCTAGCAAATATACTTCCCCAGATCTGCGAAGAAGATTCTCTGAGATGTCGTCCAGACCCTCCAACTTACTGTCAATTGCCATTTGAAACAGCGGATACCTCAGGGCGCATCTCACAGATTCAGAAGACACTTCACAAAGATTGTCTACTTGGAAGATTGCAAGAAAAAACCACTTCTGTGTCCTCCTCATAAAAATGCACTTTCTTGAATGTTGAGGAACACCTCGATGATTCTCAAGAGCCCCGAAACAAGAGTGGTTTGTTTGTAGGAAGAAGGACCAAGCATTTAGTAAAGAGAACACCATCTCGACAGTGAAGTGCGGTAGGAACTGAGTAGAGTTGGAGTGCTTTCAATAAATGTGCAGTGAAATTCGTAAGTTTCTGCTTTATTGCTTTGGTGGCTGCTGTTTAACCTCCTTCGCAACAGCTTTACGTGGGATCCGAACCACGGGTCACTATGTAATCCGGACGCAGAGGGCGGTCTCCCATCCATCTACTGGCCAGACCCAGTGTTGCTTTACTTAGAGGATGCTTGGCTACGTTGAATCTCTTGTATTAGCTATGTTTACAGTTTTTAAATATTTTGTATATAGAAATCAATTTAACAGATAAATCCCTGATAATGGAAGTCTTTTCCAGAAGATCTGTCTGTGTGTGTGTGTGTGTGTGTGTGTGTGTGTGTGTGTGTGTGTGTGTGTGTGTGTGTAAATACAACTTTACAACGTAATATGTCCTTTAATACGTATTATACAATTGAGCTCCAACTTGAGCCAAATAATTACCCCGCATGCCAATCTTGCTTACATCCCCTACGTCTTTACCATCTCCTACGCCTTTAGCCCCTCAACATCATCCTCTTACCCCTACTCCAAACCCCCTATTTCCCCCCTCCACTTCCCCTACCCCTCTCCCCGCCCCCAGCAAACATGGGCTGAAAATGTGTTCGCTTCACATAAAAGCCGAAGAGTGAAATTTACATAATATTCTCTATCTTCCTAAAAGCCTAATTAGCTCATGTTAATGTTCTATTAACTTTTGCGAGATGATAAGCAATATTTTATTTCGGATGAATATTATTACGCATTATCATAAGCACATTACATAAAGGAGATAGTGTATATATATGTATATATATCTATATATGTGTGTGTGTGTGTGTGTGTGTGTGTATATATATATGAAGATAATAATTATAATTTTTGGATCACTTAAGATTTTCATAAAATCAAAGGTGATGTGACAGAGGGGACGTCAAGTGGGATTCGAACTATCTACGGGTCCGTACATCATCTGATTGCTCTAACTTCTGTGTTATTATTACCAGCATCATCGAGGTTCGAACCCCCGACCGCAGTGTCTTCACTTCGCTTCAATGAGCTACGAACGTTGGCGATCGCAGAGGAGGGTCCCCCACCCATCCAACTCTCGATAAGACCTAACGACGCTTGACCTAAGTGACCTAACAGAAAGCGGTGTCGGGACATGGCTGCGATGTAACCCGCCTGTAAAAAAGAATATACAGGGTCTGGCAGACATAAGGAATACACACACACACACACACACACACACACACGAGGTCTGTTCAAAAAGTATACGGACAGGGGTGTTTATTTTTAGAACAAGGTCACGCTTGGAGTTGTAACTGTGCTAAACATATCTCTGCATGTCGAGACAAGTTGACTGATAGAGTTGCACTTCAGTATGTAGCGTCAGTCCACTGTGGTGAGGCGATAAAATTAAATGTGTTTTGTTTTTCTCGGTGATTTCTTCATGTTACTTGGTTTTTTTTTACTGTGAAAGTGTTGTGTACCACGAATATGCTCCACAGGAACAAAAAATCAGTAAGGAATTTTATACTGACGTTTTGAGACGTCTACGTGAAACAGTTCGGAGGAAACGGCCGCAAAAGTGAGAGTCCGGAGACTGGATGCTTCATCACGATAACGTGTCATCTCACTCGTCGCAACTTGTTCAGCAATTTTTGGCCAAAAACGCTATTCCCCCCCCCCCCCTTCCCCTCAAGTACAGTACCTTCCATATTCGCCGGATTTGGCTCCATGCGACGTTTTTTGTTTCCGAAGCTCAAAAAAACACTGAAAGGACACCGATTCGATGATGTTGAGACCATTAAAAAAAACTCGACGTTGCAGCGTTTGACCATTCCGTAAAGTGCTTTCGAAAAATGTTTTCAACAGTGGCAGGATCGTTGAGCAAAGTGTGTGTATGTGTGTGTGTGGCTTCAGAAGGAACGTACTTTGAGGAAGATTAAGCTCCCCAAACCCTGTAAGTACCATATTCTGTCTAGAATCGCATCAGTCCGGATACATTTTGAACAAACCTCGTGTGTGTGTGTGTTATATATATATATATATATATATATATATATATATATAATTTTATTTCCATAGGTATGAATTCCCAATCGTTCCTCTCAGGATTTTTTCCGCTTGATTTAAAATTCAGAATAGATAACTATGAAATGGAACCGTACTATTATTGAAACTCAAATAAGTGTGTCGCATAACTTAGATAAATCAATAAATACGTTATGGAAAATTTAAAAAAAAAATTAAAAAATAGAATATGTAAATCGGTTCTAATTTATAAGCTCCCGAGTATTTTTTGTGTTACCGTTAAATTTAAACCATTGTGCGTGCGTGTATATATATATATATATATATATATATATATATTAATTTTATTCAAGAACTGTGGGATAGAGAGAGAGAGAGAGAGAGAGAGAGAGAGAGAGAGAGAGAGAGAGGAGGAGGGTTCATCAGGCATTGCTGTATTATTTTTAGTATATATATATATATATATATATATATATATAATGAAAATTTAAACATCTTTATACATAGCGCACTATTCCGCCCATTCCAGAGTACGAGCAGCTGGTTGCAGCATTGCCAAGCATGTAGGGAGTCACAGTACTGACGAGGGTTTCGTACGTGGTTCATCACCACTGAAAGCAACAATGCTCTGTGTTAGTGTCATCAAAAGAATACCCATATTCGTATTCAATTGATTGCAATTTTCATTAGTTGGTGCATGATTCTTCAGGAACAAGATGCACCGCAAGTTTGTTTCTTCCCCAAGGCGGCACAAATTTACCTGTATCAATCAAAGTCACATTCGTACTACCTTAGGCTTGCTCTACACAACTGGACCAAAACTACAAGTATCCGCATATATATATATATATATATATATATATATTAGGGTGTTTCATAAATTAAAAGTTTGGAGAAATTTTAATCCACATGGATCCCCTTGTTCCATTTGCTGAGGAGACTGATAAACCGAAGTATTAATTCAATAGTTTAAAGTTTACGGGTCCCCAGTTTGATGCTCTGGCAGATCATAAACGGAAAAAATTAAACAAAAATCTGTCTATGAATTTTTATTCAACAAACGAGTACCATTTCACTACACATTTTCACAAAGATACAAAAAACATAACCACTTCTTGCGAATCATTTGTCCATGAAATCCGTCTTGGTTTTATTCGGGTATTTCGCCCTATGCTGCATCACAGTTTTGAGCAAATACTGCTTCTGCTCTTCGTTCTTCGTCAGAGAACAGTTGAACTCTTTGGTGAGCGCGATGGCTCTTTCGGCCCGATCGTTGACGACAGAGATTTTTAACAGTTGCCGCTGCTTGCTTGAAGCCCTCTACTTCAGTCCACTCGGCAACTGGCTTTTTCAAGAATTCTGTGTCCAAGTCGAATGCATGGAAGAAAGCCATCGTCTTTCCTGTTACGAACTCCGCCAGGTGTTTCGAGGCAAGATTCCTGACGTTCTTCCCTTGGGGTCGCTTGAGTTCCTTTTTCGATGCGGGCTTACCCAAACTGACGACCATCTGAGCCTTTTCTTCATCTGCCACATCTGCGTCGAAGAACGCCATTGCAATAAGAGTCTCAGAATGTACCATAGGTGTCGAGACATGGCTTCTTGCGCAGCGTTACACACGAATATCCCGACATGGCAAAGGCTTCCGCGTCACGCAGAATTCAGATCAACTGCGGCAGCCTTGCTTGAGGTTGCAGCACGAGTCCAACCTCGGATGTAGACGAGGGCCACGAAGAGACCTACGGCTGTCAGAGCTTCCAACTCGTGACTCGACATCTTGAACTGCTTCTTCAGTAGAATTACTTTCAAGGAGTAGATGGCTATCGCCATCCATCGAGCGTGATGGTAAGCGCCAGGGGCTCTGAGAGGGAAATCCACCACTTTTGCTTCTCCCAGGAAGATGAGAACCAACTGTAGCAGTTCCTTGTAGTTATCGCGCTGATGCGACGTGCTCACCATCCCTCTCACCAGCAGGACTGACTTCTCCCTCAGTTCCCTCATAGAGTCATTGACTTGAGCAAAATCGTACGGCCGCACGTCCAACCGGTCGATGAACTTCCATTGTGTCTGAAACCTCTTGAAAACGGGTATATCGGGGCCACTTGAAGGGCCGTATGCACGCTTGAAGACGGAGCTGAGGATGACTTCATAGATGTGATGCCGACAGGGAAGTACATGAGTTCTCTGCCAAGACCTTTCTCAATCAGGACGCAGGCCCCGATATGAATCCCGGTGTTCGACGCTGTCGTGTCGAAAGACAGTCCCCGCACGCGCTCTTCCATCGTGTTCCTTGACCAAATCCAAGCAAACTCGCGCTATCTTCTCGCCGGTTCCGGACGTCACCTTAGGAATGCCGAGCAACTTCTCCTTGCCGTCGCCAGAGACGAGGACGGCGATCCGGTCAACGCTCTCCTTCCATTGCTCATTGTTAGGTAGGAGCTTACCGTCCCAATGCAAGACAAGAGGCTGACCAGGACAAACTTCGTCGGATTGATAACTTTCAGCAGCCACCTTCCTGAGAGCCTTGCGTGTGCGGTACATGGTACTGGCAGAAATGGACAGTTCATCCAAGTCAAAACCTAGTGATTTAGCCGCTGCAGCGTACGACATAGCTGAATCGCGGTACGAAATATTCAGCCGATCGTAGGTAGTCGTCACATCCTGTGAGATCAGATTCCTGCGTCGCTTCTTGGTATTTCCCTTGGAGGAGGATGGAAAAACTTCCACGGTTGGGTCAACGACATCTGAGTCAGTCTCTGACGAAGTTGAAATCACTAAAGCCCCGTATCTTCTGCAGCTCCTTGTTCCTTCCTGGCCTTCTCCTGTTGTTCCTTAATCTTGTCCAGCCTCTTCCTTTTCCTAATCTCCTTATAGTGAAGCTTCATGTCAACAGGGCCCATGCTGCAGGAATTTGGATCTTCACGCTGCATGTCGAGAAAGTGGATGTCCTCCTGATTCTTCATCATTTCCTTAGCCTGTGAATGAGCAATGTCCATGATCTCCTTCGCTATTGCCTCCTTGAACATCGCCTCCTTCACTCGGAAGGACTCTGCTTTATGTGACTTGTGCTTCACAAGCCGGTCGTATTCCTTGAGAAGGGATTCCATCTTCCTCAAGGCCGAATCTCGACGCATCATGGGGATTCTCGCTCTCTCCCAAAATATGAGACAGGCATCCAGGCACAGGTTCAGGCATTTAGTACGTCCAAATTTTTGCTCCTTTTGGTGGTAAAAGTACTTTTTGAGTACTTGCAACTGAGTTGGAAGGCCACTTGATGTGATGTTCGCATCCGTCTGGCCAATAAGAACACTTCTGTTTTCGCTCTGGTAGACACCTGGAAAAGAAACAAACTAAATAATTCCACAGAAAATAATTCACATCGTAATTCATTTCATTAATTAAATAAAGAAAAGCAGTAACTGGGACTCGAACCAGTGTCATAGCCGTTTGGCGGCATCGCTCAAGTCGGCGTACACAGCACGCTATCCACTACACCATCTAGGGAGTGGATAGCGTGCTGTGTACGCCGACTTGAGCGATGCCGCCAAACGGCTATGACACTGGTTCGAGTCCCAGTTACTGCTTTTCTTTATTTATAAAACTGATACGTGTACACTACGTTCTCTTTGACAATTCATTGATTAAATAAATTTCAATACCGCAGTAAAATTACATTAATTAGTATCATAAATAATTACCAGCTTAGTTGTCCAATATGCAACAGACTAATTAATTTCATGTAATATTAATAATAAATATCACTACCACAGTAAAATGACAGAAATTAAATAATAATAAATTTCAATACCACAGTAAAATGAGATAATTAGTAGCATATATAATTACCTCCATAGTTGTCCAATAGGCTATACAACACGAACCGCTCAAGTGACGAAGAAAACCGTCTTCACTGCAGGCAGGCGAGAAATGAACTGACAAAAAGTCGTCAAAGTTGGGGACCTCTAAATGCAGCGCGATCTGGTTCAAACTTGCACAAACGTGTTTTGTTGTTCTTTAGAATACGGAGAAACGTGTGGATTAAAACTCCAAGCTCATTTTTATTTTACCCTATAGGTATGAAACCCCTAATATATATATATATATATATATATCTGTACACTCAACACGAAAAAAAATCGCATTTGTAAACTCAAACTGAGTAGAATTTAAAGGAAACTACGTCGTACGACAGAATAACAAACAAAGCCGGAATAAAAATCGATAAAAAATGTTAATATTTTCCTTGTTTCTCTTTTCCTTGTTTTGTAGTTACGATTTCGATATTTCTTCAGTCTACCTCTTTATAATACATTTTAGTCTTTTCGTCTTTATTCCTGCAAGTATTATCGGGTTTTTCCGCCACTATTCTTGCTATTTCCGTTACTATTATTATATTATATATTATTATTATTATTATTATTATTGATACAGTTATTATTGTTTTTGTTTTTATTTATTATAGAAAGAATATTTTTGTTGTTTTCACTCAAGTTCGCTTTGAAGCGTTTGATTTTTATTTTCTTTTGATTGTTTTAATTTTATTTATTGTCTATTTACGGAACCTTATCGTTCCATTATCTATCCACCGACTATACTTAGCGATTTTCAACACTCGTATTTCCCCTCATGTTTTCACTTCCGTATCTCTTTATATAACTGTTTAATGTGCTTGAAACTGTATTTTATATATGTAGTCTTATACCATATACATATACCATATACTATATACCATATACCATGTATATTACTTATTAGTTCAAGAATATGCTGTCTTTGTAGTTTTGGAGGTGGTTGAATCCACGGGGCTTGTAACGAGTCCTTCTAAACCCCAAAGAGGTCAAATGAATGCCTTAACCATAAAGGGGAAACAACAGTAGGGAGAACAAAGCTAGAATCCCTGACTTGAAATCACTGATGCTAACGACAGGACGACGACAGCTTCTGATGAGACAAACGATATACTTATTCGTGTCTTCTCGTGTTTATTTTTTTAAAGCCTGATCAAAGGCAAAATTGAATTACGGGGGGGGGCGGGGGGAGTGTTGAATAGTTGAATGGTTTCAATCCATAATTATTTATGTACAGTACTGAATTCACTAAAGAAATAATATACTCCATATAAAAAATATTGAAATATTTTGCAAATCCTTCAATAGAAAATTTTTTTCCAAGTGTTTTCTAAAAATATCCATTAAACTAGAGTGAAAAATAGCCTTTAATTCATTCGGGTCTTTTAACTGTAGCAGAAAAATACATTTTGAAAAACTTGCACTTGCGAAGATGTAAATGTAATTTCAATTGAAAATGTTTATTTTTAAATCAAACTTATGACGGTAAATTGAAAATAGATGCAAGGTAACATATATGTTTCATATCCCCCAAGGAGGTGAGGTGAAGGGGATCGAGTCTGGGTTTCCTTATCCCGAGTCAGTTAAAGGGAGGTTGCCGGTCTGCCGCTTCCTCATGATGTAAGATACAGAAAAGACAACTGCCCACCTCTAGGCAGTACCCACGACTCAGCGGAGCCTCAGTTACTGCTGGGTGGCGCCCCAACCGATCGAGCCACCAGACGCTCTGAAAATAGATGCAAGCAATTAAAGAGAATTTAGAAGAGAAGTAAAATGATATAAATACGCGCTTTCGGACCCAAACTGTGATTGATATCAGAGCGAGACTTTTCACTTTGACGTTCACGTCGTCATCTCTCTCTCTCTCTCTCTCTCTCTCTCTCTCTCTCTCTCTCTCTCTCTTTCACACAGACACACACACACACACACACCCACACACAATGACATCATTTTTTACCTTCAAATGTTAAAAATTAAAACATTTCTTTCAGAATCCGTCAATTGGCTAAAACTAGTGGAGTTGCTTCAGTGGTGAAGGGGCGAAAATTAACTTTAGTGGGTGATAAAACACTACGTTTCGATCAGTCGCAAGTTCTATTCAGGTTTTAGCAGTTTATTAACAATAAGAGAACATGAAAAATTAAAAAAAAAAAAAGGTTTAAATAATTAAAAGATATCAACGATGTTTTCCAAAGTAAAGATTCAAAACGCACGATTTTACGAATGAATACAAATGACTATAACCACGGCTTATTTCCAGGCATATCGAAGTAACAATATGGTCTATTTACTACAATTTAAAAACGATATAATATACCTTTGGTTAGCTTCCGCTCGAATTGTTCATTCTGACGAAGGTCAAGCTTTTCACTCCACCTTAGACCTACAGTTTAACGTGGAATCCGAACCACGCCCCATCAGCATCCCAGCGTCTTAACCACTAGGCCACCTAGGGTACCCATTTATCTACCAACCACTTTCTTTATTGTGTGGAAGGATGAGCAGCTGGGTTTTGCTGCGCACTGGCTGCCGTCGGGTCTTGAACCCGGGGCCGATGGATTCGTAGTCAGCAACGCTAACCACTACATCACCGAGGCGCATATATATATATGTGTGTGTGTGTGTGTGTGTGTAGAGAACAATTAAAAATAAAATTTGTATATATATATATATATATATATATATATATATATATATATATATATATATATATATATAATATATATATAAATATTATATATATATAATATATATATATATATATTTCAATGTTTCATGACGTATTTCACGAACATTGATGCAGTATAGGCTGCAGCAATGATGCAATGTGCTGAAAAGAATTTCCACGCAATCAAAATCCATGGCTGACTTGTACCCATCGGATCGACAAGAGTATTCCGTCACCACTTAAGACATGATAAATTTGACTTATACCCATCAATCGACGTGTATCACTTTAAGACAAGACTATAATAATCGACAAGACTATAATAACACTGGCACTATTAAAAACTAACTTAACCTAACCTAATCTAACCTATTGTAACCTAACGTAACTTTTCTTAATCTAACCACAATATACTTCTTGATAGATGTCAGAAGGATCAGACGTCGTAATCCAAGTACATAAGACAAAATTACAATATTATCTTCATGGCATCTAAATGAAAACAGTAACTGGCAGAACAGCAAAGTAGATTTTGGACAACTGTAAGTTTTCCGTTACTGTGATAAGAACAGATTAAAATTAAGATATCATGTTCTGTTTATAAAAGGATTACAGACTACATAAACAGTAAATAAATATTTTTACAGTACAATTACAGCTTCTTTTTTTAATAACAGCAACTTTTGAAGAAAATGTTTTCTTTTATTGATGAAACCTGGTGGTGGTAGTGGTGGTGGTATTGGTAAAGGTCATTTGACGAGGGGATCTACAGCTTTACATAGGCCGCGAACCATCCAAGGGCCATTATATCATTCGGACGAAATGGATGGTCTCCCATCCAACCACTGATCAGACGAAAATGTCGCTTAACTTCGCTGATCGACGGAAAACGGTGTTGTGACATGACTCCAACGTAACTTTGATGAAACCCTAAAACACCGGTTTCCACATTCGTTAACCTTTTTCGCGTATTAATGAAAATAAATTTGCATTGCTCTGCATGCATTTACATTACTCTCCATAAAACAATACTTTACCATAATACGTTTGCAGTGTTGTTAGAGGGGACTTGCGCTGCTTTCAGATAATAGGCTTAGGTCATTTTAAGAGGATTGCGGGCGAGATTTCACGATTTATTTCAGGGGTTGAAAACACATACCCTCCAGAGGGACATTCCCCCTCGAACTGCAATTTCGCATCAAAGTCAACAAGACCTATAATTCCTCTCCGACAGTGGGTTATAATTGGTAGAAATGGGCGTCGCAATATATATATATATATACAGTATGTGTGTGTGTGTGTGTGTGTGCACGAGCGTGCGCGCGCAGTTGAAGGATTTTCAATTTATAGTTTAACGTTATTTATACATCAAAAAATTGTATGGTTGTTGGTTGGGAGGACCAAATTCTTTTACAACCAATACCGATGGTTACAGTGATCTTACCATTTATTAATTACGATAAACATCCGAGTAAAACAAAGTTAACACATGCAACCATTGCATGGTTCAATTAACCCTTTTTGATCACTTGTCAAGTACTCAACCATGCGTATTTTGGTTGTTTCAACCAAAAATTTTATGTGTTTGAATGTTGAATGCATTCTTGATGTATAATAGTGGAAATAAATCCAACAAGAAAATTTAAAAAGGTCAAACCCCCCCCCCCCCCCCCCCCCTCACCCCTCAAAAAATTACTAATTTAATTTTGTGGGTTTTTCTGATTCTAATTTTTTTATTTTGTAAGATGAAGGTTTAGACTTTATATGAAGGTTTCTCTGGTGGTTTAGTGGTAAGAGCAGTGCTTGAATTGAGGGTGGTACGTACCGGTTGTTAATTTTTTTAATAAATCGTCCCGGTTGTTAACCCCTTGCGGAAGAGGGGGGGGGGGAACCCTCCCACCACCGCACTCTCATCAACGCACTTTCCGCACCTTAGGTCTATCGGTCCGCGACGCTGCTACGCGTGAATCTGCGGCCGTACCACTTGTTAATTTTTTACAACTCAGGCCCTGGGTAAAAGACGTACCCGGGAGGTGTCCCAGTGACGCTGGGACGAAACCTCCTCTGCGCTATACATTTTACTTCAGTCTCCTTATTAACATCAATGTACGGTTATTGTAGTTCTTTATAATAATTAGATGAATAACATAAAATATAAAAAATAAACTCCAAAATATTTGGGGGGGGAGGGGGGAGGCATTTTTTAAATTTCATTTTCTCCCAAAAACTTTTTCCGTAGGTGTGTACAGTCTATTAAAAAGTGCTGTCGTGAAACTGTACGCTCCTTAACCAATATTTTGTTCTGGTAAGAAGAATGCATGAATTATCAGGTCATGACTTTTTTAATCGGCTGTATATTGTTTATGTAATCTGAATACAATCAGACGAAAAATAGGATAAAAATAAGGGATTAGAACTTACTCAAGAGAAGTTTTTCAATACTCACGAACAAAAACATGAAGGAGAGAGAGAGAGAGAGAGAGAGAGGGAGAGAGAGAGAGAGAGAGAGAGAGAGAGAGAGAGAGACTGTGATTGGCTGCGCAGATCAAAGCTTTGTTTACTTCACCGCTACGTGACGTGGTTTTCTCTTATACTTGTGTATATATATATATATATATATATATATGTGTGTGTGTGTGTGTGTGTTTTTATGCAGGAAGGGGGGATAGGGGCGAATGCCTGCAAAAAACGCCACCTTCCCCACAGAGGTAAAAGAGAGCCAGAATCAAGGTCCAGGGTTTTCGAGATACCTAGACACCCTGCGTTTGAAAGATTAAAGGTCATAGACAGGAGGAAAGATGGATTGAAGAAGATTGTTCCGGAGTTGACAGTTGAGTAGATGAAAGATTGAAACCCTTGGTTAGACAGAAAAGGTATGAGAATGTGTAGAAAGTCTGGTACTGCTTGCTCTCCTTAAAGGAGGAGGCACGCAGTTAGAGAGTTCAGAAGAGCAGTGTCCGTTATAATAGCGGTAGTAAAGAGAGAGAGAGAGAGGCAATATTGCGACGAAGTGAGATAGCTTGAAGATAGTCAGTAAGAGGCGGGGAATTGATGAGACGAAAAGTCTTTGATTCCACCAGGTCAAATAGAGCTGTGTAAGTTGAGCCACCCTACACATGGGAAGCATACTCAATACAGGGACGGAATTGGTCCACAGTACACCTAATCCAAGTTGAAACTCGGCGACATTCAAAGAGATGGCAACACATACACAGGACAGACAGAGTAGAAAAATATTTTGTAGGCACACAGTTTCACAACAAGAAAAAAAAGAAAAAAATGCATGGCATGTATTAGGCGAGATAGAGTTGCATTTCTGGCGACACAGTTTATTTTCGCTTGGTTGATTGGATGCATGTGACGGGTGAGGGCATGGTGTGAAAAATCTGATTTCTGTTCTTAATTCTTGTTTCCATATGTTCGAGGTTTTTCTGACGATACCAAGTGGTTGATGTTCGATCGGCACAAGTATATTATTGGTTAGTTTATATAGCGGTGCTAACAAGTATACTATCTCTGTGTGCATGACGTAAATGTAGAGCTAGCTTATATATTCTCTTCTGTTCTGTAAAATTTCCTTGGCTACTTTTCATTACTCTCGCTTTCCTACATAAAAAAAGGTCAAGATATTTTTTCAACCCTTTTCCGTACCGGCCTCTGGCTGGGAGGGAGCTGAGGGTGAGGAGGAAACCTTATGCTTTTCTACCCAGTTTTCTACTACTGCTGGAATAGTTAAAAAATGAACAGTTTGATAACAGGAACCTCCCGAGTGGCCCGAAAGGTCTTTGAGGCTTTCTCTTCTCCTTGTAACTCCTTGTAACCTCTTAGCAGCTGTTTTGGAAAGAGAGTATATATGATTTTTCCAGGAAAGATCACGAGGTCATGGCAAGAAAGATCACGACAAGAAAGATCACAGCATACCTAACAAGGTGCTCCAACCTTCTGTACCCCAAATAAGTCAGATATATTTTCCTCCTCCAGTTCTGATCAGTTGTAAAATTTGACAATATGAGCAACATAGGAATGTCCTGCTTGATTTGAGTCAAATTAGGTTAGGTTATCTCGGACTGGTTAAATTTGTTAAATAAAGTTTTTACTGTAAATTTATCAGTAAAACCAGCAGTACCCTTACTACCCCTTACTGCAGAGTCCATCAATTAACTTTCTCTGCGGTCCGCACACGTGTTTTCGTAACTTTACCGAGGACCGCTGCCCACACTTCTTTGATTTTCGCCTCCCGAGTATTTTCGTAATGTGATCGACAATAATTTTCTTAAATCACCTTAAATCACCATTTTTAATCTCGTAGATTTAAATTTTATAAACGAAGAGGAGAAAAAGATGGGTAGTGGTTCTTTCGAAACGTTTCGAAAGGTTTGCCTATGTTTCAAAGTAGATCCTGTACTCAACGTATGAGTTTATTCCCGTCTGTCTGAATTCGGATTGCGGTCCACCTATTGGTGACCCTAATCTTACTCTTTCATAAGTCCTCTAAACCTAACCGCATCTTAGTTCTACATAATTATAATCTGTGGTAAGTACATATATACATATATACATTTCTCACTCTAGGGTAGCTAGTACCGTGTCGGGACTCGGAATAGTTCTTTGATCCTACAATCCGATTTCCTCTTGTAGCGGATTGGAGGGTTCTGTGAACTTATTAAATTATTTATCTGACAGTTCCCTGATTCTTCTTGTAGCGTATCGGAGAAATTATTCTATTTTAAAACTAAGTTCTCTAGAGAAGGCAAGGCTCAAAGGAGAAGACAAAGATATCCTCTTACTGTATTTTACTGCTTCTAAAATATTACAGGTAATGCTTCAGCCTCTAGGTCAGATTAAAATCAGAATAACAATTTGAAAGATTACAAGAGTTTATATACCAATGATTTGGTGACATCATTATTTTTTTAATGTTGACCTGTTTTGTTTTTTATTCTTAAACAGTATATTAACAGAACTAATGTTATCATGATATGCCGAATTAACTAAAAATGGAAATTGAAATATGCATTTTATTATGTATTAAAATTAAACACGCGTATGAGCCAAAATTAAATGCTTAAAAATTTAAACTTAAGTGTTAATTTAGAGTTTCGGCAAGATATGACTTCATCTTTTACAACTAAGAGAGAATGTATAAAAAAATGAACAATGCAGAATTTAACACGATTACATGATTAAGCTTAATCTAAAAAATGATTAGGTAATTTAAAAAAGAAATAATTCATCAATTAATTAGCAAAGATAAAATAGGAAGAAAATCAAAAAAATTTCCAAACTTGCATTTTATATAGAGTTAGTGTTACGCGAGTTTGGACTTTATATGCAAAAATGAATGTTAGCATTATATATATATATACACACAGTATATATATATATATATTATATATATATATATATATATATATATATTATATATATTATATATACACATAGGGTGTTCTAAAACTACCAAGTAAACTTTTATATGAATGCAACATCTTAACAAAAATTATGCAATATTTAACAATTTTATTTCAAACGCAACAACAACAAGAAAAACAACAATAATTGTTCATTTTAGATGTTCAAAGTGTCTTCCTTCAACTTGAACACATTGTTCACAACGTCCGACTACTGAGTGACAGACATATAAAAAGTTACTAAGTAATTTTAGAACACCCTGTGTGTATATATATATATATATATATAAACTAACTTTTTCTAACATACAAACAAAGAAGTAACCCAAAATAATCCAAAATAGGTCTAACGTAATTACAGTTAGAAATACAGTTAGAAAACTATAAAATGAAACGGTAATTATATATAATCTATCGGACAATAAATATGCAAAATTGTTTACACAGAAAATGTAAATTTACCCTAATAAAAATTTGTTTTGGTGTACGAGAACATGTGTGAGATTAGAGTTGGCAATATTCCAGTTCCTACTCGCGGTCCGAAGTTGAGAATGCTGAAAAAGGGAATTTTAAATTTGGGAAAAGATTCTTGATACCCGGTGGGTATTTTGTGTGGAAAAAAAATCTAACTTGAAGTGAGAAATCCTATTTTGGGGAATTGGATCAATTTGAGAATTACCTACTTTAGAATTCCAACTTTCGAATTTTTCATTCTTGGACGAAAATTGGAATGGGACTGACCGAGAGTGGGAAATGACCCGTTCGTGGGAAAGTTTCTCTACTCCCTTTACTTGTGACTATTGTTCGCAATGACGTGCCAAAGGGATGGCCAAATTTTAGGAATAGTGCCTCGCCTTATGGACAACTTTAGACAGTGTAGTTTATTCTCATCGTAATGTTACCCTTAAATTAGACAAGGAAATTGACAGTTGATTAATTTTTAGCTACAAGAACTACTGTATGGGTTAATAGTTATAACCACGTATATAAAAATCAGTTAGGTGGGTCAAAAACTGGAACAGAGCTGAGGTCAACAAATTGATGCGACAACTCAAGGATTATTATTACCAGAACCAGCAGGGTCGAGCCCTTTATCTCAGTGTCTTCACTTCGCTTATAATGAAAACAGTGTTACCCACTCAACTACAGGCGTTGTCCATACCCAATACCCATATATATATATATATATATATATATATATGGGATGAATTTCACAATTATACATGTGAAATAAATGAATGATGTAAACCCACAAGGAAAGAGAAAAATCATTCCAAGGTATTTTGTGTTTAGAAGTACACCTGACGAGTACACCCTGACGAGGTGTACTGCTGAATACACGAAACGCCTTGGAATCATTTTTCTTTTTCCTTATGGGTTTGCGTCACCCATATATATATATACACACACCATATATACATATATACACACACCTGAATACGATAACGCAAGACAATTTTCAAACAAATTCACTATACGTAATACTTATCAAATAACAAAAAAGGTTATTTAAACTTGTCAAGCCTTGAAACAATTAACTCGTAAACGACTAGTTAAAATTGTGAAACAATTTTTTTACCATAATTTAAACTAATTCTCTTTTCAACGTCAAAAAAAGACGTCTTTACCTTAAACCATAATCAAATTCATGCTTTCACACTGATATTATCATGAAGGAGTAGACTCGAAATGATGATAACGAAGCAATTTAACTCGGAGTGGAGGATGTGAAATAAGGATATTATCTCGTTCAATTCCGCCGTACGCGCGCGCGAGCAAGAATGAAAGAAATGAGAAAGATCCTTCGTAGCTCATTATAATATGGATAGAAAGTAGTTTGTATGTCAAATCAAAGTGAATTTAAAATTCAAAAATTAGCTTTTAAAAAGGAAGGCGAAATGAGCTGGAATTATTACATTTTTTCGACGAAGATGCCGCTACAAAAAGGAAGGATGTTCATTTATTAGGAGAAAAATGCCATGCGAGATGAGGAAAATGAGTAATAAATCGGTGTTTATTATGCGTTTAGACAAACACTTTCGTTTCAGAAACAGCGAATCGTCCGCGAGAAGTCGTTTCATTTCGAAAATATTTTAAAAATTTTATTTAAAAAAAATTTATATTTAATGGTTCCACATTGAAAACCAAACTGTATATATATATATATATATATATATATATATGCGCGCCTAGGTGGTGTAGTGGTTAGCGTCGCTGACTACGAATCAATCGTCTCCGGGATCGAGACCCGGTGACGGCAGTCGGCGCGCAGCAAAACCCAGCTGTTCATCCTTCCACACAATAAAGAAAGTGGTTGGTAGATAAATGGGTACCCTGGGTAGTTTAGTGATTAAGACGCTGGGCTGGTGGTGGGGCGTGGTTCGGATTCCACGTTAAACTGTAATTCTAAGGTGGAGTGACAAGCTTGACCTTCGTCAGAATGAACAATTCAGTCGGAAGCTTACCAAGGTTATATATATATATATATATATGTAGAAAACTGGGTCTCAAATTTTTAACAAAGTACTTTGTTTGCTTAAAGTCCAAACAAAGTTTTTGTTTGAATTAAATAAAGAATTTTTGAGGGTGATAGAAACAAATGGGAAAAATCATTTCCAATTAGGCTTTCCCTGAATTAAACACGTAACTCCAGCATCCTTCTGACGTTAGGAAATGCTTTATCATCTCCCAAATGTCTTCCAGTAACAATGGCCGCAAATAATAAGAAGAATTCCGTTGAAGAAATAACAATATTTCCATCACAATCGCAGTAGGCCTCGAAAGAAGAGTCGTTATTATATTCTCCAGCGGGTGACCTGTTCTTCTTCTTTCATTCCTTCTACGCATTTAATTGAGGTCTCGCCCATTTTTGGATAAAAGGAGAGAGATTTATGATCAAAATTATTGGACGAGATCGAGATTAATATCCTTTGATATAATTTCACTTCTAGCAAAGTTTCGTATTTAAGGTAAAATTCTCTTTTTTTCTGAATTTTTGTTAAGATAGAAGCGCTGCATGAGGAGAAATCTGATTTTCTTGTTCTGTTTTTGTTTTTAATTGTAGGATTTCGCTACCGTGTCAATAGCCAGTGCGGTTACGTGACAGTATATATATATATGTATATATTATATATATATATATATATATATATATATATATATATACACACACACACACAGGGTGTTATCAAATTGTTTCATAAATTAGTATACATATTTAGGGCGTCAAAGTGAACAAAACAGTTTCTATGAACATAAATCGCAATCGCTTCGTTTCCAAGATACATTGTTTTTTTGCCGAGGACGATCCAATTAAAATAAAAGTCATTAAAGTTTATCAAAGTCGTAGTTACCTGGTTGTTTAGATAGCTATTTTCCTTTTGTTTCGATAGTATTTTGTTAGTTGTCATTTTAGTAACCAAAATTATTTCCTTCATTTCATGTGTCGCTCTCATGTAATGTTACAGAGCGTTATGGAGCAGTATTCTTTTGAAGAACTTGCTGATACGCATCTCGTTAGGAGAGATGCTAGGCAACGCAGCTACTACCCAACGCCGGTATGCTGAAACGTATCCTAATAAGCGATTACCATCGAAGCCTACATTTCTTTCAATTGACCGTCGACTACGTGAGCAAGGCATGTTTCAACCAAGACATTTCAGGGGCGTGTCCAAGGGAGGGCACAGTGGGTGCCCCCCCCACCTATAAACTCCATAAAACTAATTGAAAATTGAATTGTCAATTCAATACTTATTAAAGTAAGTTTTTATTTTTCTTCAAATGCTTAAACAAAAACGTTTGTCAGAAAATGAGTGCGAATCTCATTCTTCAGCTACTTAGTTATATTATGCTCCAGTTGTCACTAGAACGCGTTTCTGACTGCTCTATTTCCAACATTTTCTCCAGCCCGAGGGAATCGCTGGAGCGTCCTCCAAAAAAGCAATGTATCTTGGAAACGAAGCGATTGCGGATTTATGTTTATAGGAACTTTTTTGTTCACTTTGACGTCCTGAATACGAATACTAATTTATGAAACATAATTTGATAACACCCTGTGTGTGTGTGTATATATTCTCGGCATATCTATTTTCTCTTTACTAAAATTTCTTATACAAAAGAGTTCATTAAAATAATGTTCATAAAGCCATTCCTTAATTTTCGAGGCAATGTCTCCGTCCCCCCTCTAATCTTTTAAATTATGGGTATAACGAACATCGTATTTCTTGGCATCGTTTTTGTACCCATTTTTAAAAAGCTTTTCAGTCATATACGCCATGAGAAACCGGTTTCTTTAGCTCTTCAGATATGCAGAAGCGTGTCGTAACTAATAGATTTTTGATTGAATTGCCTCACAACAATCGGGAGAGCTTTCGTCTTCAGTGAGTTACGCTCGTACTGTACTGTACGTAGTGCCTTGCGTCGTGCAGTAAAATTGGAACGTCTTTTCAGCTGAGCCGAACCTCTTCTCGAAAAAGTCGACTCTAAATTTAATAATAACACGTTACATATATATTCGTTCGCCATTTTTATTTTGTTTTTTACCCTCGTTCTTGCTCTTGGAGAGACTTGAAAACGAGGCTTTGTTATTATTTCTCATTTACGTTTCTTTAAAAGAATTTAGATATACGTGGTTGAGTGAAGGCTATATATATATATATATATACGCATTTTCCCCTACTCCAAAACACTCCCCCGAATAAAAAATTTGAAAGATTAATTGAATAGAGAGAGAGAGAGAGAGAGAGAGAGAGAGAGAGAGAGAGAGAGAGAGAGAGAGAATCATTATTGTAGATATATCAATACACTACAAAAAACACTGAATGTTTAGACACTAGAAATGAACAAGTAATAAACAAGAAACATCCAATAAATCCATGACTAGACACTAGAAATGAACACATATTAATATACATTTAATCCTATATTTTGATTAGTATTCCATTATTAATAAAGATTTCAACTTGGTTTTAAAACCAATTTACCTTTTATATCAACACTTAAATCCCTTTATAGTTTCAATACAATAAAAACAGGTAATTGAGAAATAACGTTGCTTTGATCTACATGTAGTCTGATATGACTGAATTTCTCGATAAGTTCCGAACTACAGTATTTGTTTATCCAACGTGAGTTAATAACTTCGTTCTTACACTTGTAAATCAAAATAAAAATATGCCACTTTGATTACATCATTGATTTTTATTCAATCGTTTTATTCCTTCAAAGAATGAATGTAATTCAATGATCATAGAGATAGACAACATCAGATAATTCTAACAAACAAACAAACAAACAAACAAGTTACATAAAGTGTTACAACGTTTTTCAGTATTTTCTATACAGTGTAGATATCTGATATGATAATATATTCACATTATGCTAATCTGAATATGACGTTGGAAACATGGAAGCTTTTCATTCAAAATTAATAAGATTCAGTTTATTTATTACATAATGGAAGTTAGAGTGGCAAGTAATAATAATAATAATAATAATAATAATAATAATAATAATAATTCACAAAAGTAGTGTTTGGTTAATTTACGCAATTTTAATTAAAGTGATTAATTGCGTATTTAGTAAAAAATAAACGATACTTAATAAAAAAAAAAAAATTTCAGATAAATTATTAAATTAAAGGTGTTTAATGAAATTAGCATGTTTTGGATAGTTAATTATGAAATGGGAACTTAATTACTATGGTTATAATGGTAATAGTGAACTTATACATCAGTAGGAGTTAATGAAGTACGTTTTTAGTGATTTGCAAAATACATTTAGTGATGAAGCCTGTCTGATATTTCTAGGAATTGCATTCCATACATCTGCTCCTTTGAAAGAGGGTGCATTTCCTGCAGTTTCCATTGTACAGTTCGGTTTGTGTATAAAATCTTTGGGGAGTGTGGTGTTATAACAATGGTGTATTTGATTGGAAGTGATTGCTCTTTGAATGGGTGATGTATGTTGTTGTTTATTGATAACTTTGAATGTAGCTCTTTAAATATTGTAGCTCTTTAAATGTTGGGGAAGTGTGACTTTGTCTTTTAGCATTATTTGAGAGGGTTCCCACACGTTTTTCATGAATGACTTCTAAAGGATGTTTTTATATGTTTCTTTGAGTTACCTATGCTGTAATGTAATATAATATATGTGGGTGGATGAAGGAATAATACAGGGTAAAGAGTGTATTTCCTTCAAGGATGAATTGTAGACACCAATTGACCAGGGAAGTACTCCGGGATGGACGTTAGGCAGGAGACAGGGAGTGCTGGAACTCCCATTTCTCCTGTCACTGTCCTCTTTAGCTGTTCTTTCTCTCTCTCAAATACCCTGTGAGCAGTCCAACATACTCTCAAACACACATTTCTCCCTCTATTCTTCCCTACACAAACATGCATTTTACACACTACACAATCTTTTCAAAATTTATAAAAAAAATAGCACAGTGAGCTTCGGAGACCTTCAGTTTGGCTCTCTCTTTCTTATAAAGGTGAACATTTTTGCGGGCACCTGCCATTGGCCCCTCCTTTCTACATATTTTTTTTTTTTTTTAGGAAAAGACTTTTTTAGTTTAAATAATTGGTTGGAGTGTTTGGGTTTCCGACTTAAGTACGAGGATAAGTCAAAAAGTATCCACAATTTGCCTGTCTTTTTTCCAGAATTGCCTACACTGCTGACCGTTGGCGGCGCTGCAGTCACTGAGCGTACAGATCGCTGCTTCGTGGGATTGAGACCTCGGGTCCTCGACACTTGTAATCGTACTGTAAACATGGCCACACCCCTTTCGACTGGCACCAAAGAAGAGCATCGTGCTGTCATTCGTTTTTTGTGGGCTGAGGGCGTAAAAGGGGCTGAAATTCACAGAAGATTATCTGTACAATATGGTAATCAAGTTTTGTCACAGCCGAGCGTGTATGAATGGATCGAAATGTTAAAAAAAAATGGCCAAACAAGTGTCACCAAAACAAAACCATGTGGACACAAAACTGTTCTACATTTCCCTAAAATTAAGCGCATAAGCGATGTTCAATAATATTTTGTAATAAAATGACAAAGCTTTATTAAGACCATCTTATCCCACGACAATAAACACGAGTGTTAAAGTAAATAAATATAGAGAAATATAATACTGATTTTCGTTCTATTCATTTATATCAATTTAATTAACATCCACTTTTTATTTACGTTTTCTTTGAAAGCAAAAAGGGGAGAAACATTTCTAAAACCGTTTTTGTATTATATTCAAAGTGTTTAGAATTGTATACAATTGTATACCTTTTTTGCAACGAATTAAAACAACTTGTTTATTATTTTCTTATCTGTTCATCTATCTATTTATCTATCTATCTCTCTATTTATTTGTCTATCTGTCTGTTTGTCTGTCTATCTATATTCTTTTCTAACTATATTCATTTAATATTTAGAATTTATGTATAATATAAGGAAAATTTGCTTTGATTTATTTACAAATTTTAAAAGAATGAAACTAAGATTTTTTATTGATTGTCCTTTGAATCTAAAGTTCATTAGTGATAGGAAATGATAGGATACATAAGTTGTTGTTTTGTTGTGTGGGGTTGTTAGAAACCTACTTCGAACCTACAGTTTTGCGGTGGAATCCTAGCCACGGGTCGATACATCATCTGGAAGCGGAGGATGGTCCCCATCCCACTACTGATCCAAACCCAACGTCGCTTACCTTCACTAGCGGGAGCGATGTTGCGACATGGCCATGACGTAGCCCTAAGTTGCATAAAATGCGGACAACACTATATAATTAAGGGTCTGGCCCAATGGCGGGGGGGGGCGGGGCTCTGCATCCCAAGGGTTCAGGGGGTCAGACCACCGTCATTTAGTGCTTCCCGTATTTATTTCTTAAGAATTTCGATTCAGCTTCGTTGTTGTTGAAGTAAAAGTAGAGCCTAAAGGGATTCCTCCCCATTTCATGTCATTCCCGACCCAAAAGTGCTCCCAATTCCCAAACGTGAAAATCCCAAATTTGGGAAAACTATTTTTATTTTGGAAATAGTTTGAAGCAAAAGGAAGTGAACATAACTTCATCTAATCTAACCTAACTTAACTGTACCTAACCTAACCACGCAGGTACCACGAAGTGGGAAAAGCTTGCGGGAGAGTGGGAATGACATGAAGTGGGATAAAATGGGAAAACCTCTTCGAGAATTTCCCATTCAGATTTCCCATTCATAGACTAAGAATTAAATAGGAAAGACTAGCAATGTGAAAATACGGATAAAGGTAAATGGGTACCCGCACCATCTGTTGTAAAGTGCGACTCCGCCGAGCGTCAACAGATGGCGCGTGGGAGAGCTCAGGCCAACAGAAAAGGAACCCATTGCTCAACTCTCTTTTTTTCCTTATACATTTATAAAAATATATTTACCCACTGCAAGTGAGAGGAAGTTCATTTGACACTACTGACGGAGGACCAAATGTAAAATGAAAAAAAAGAAATTTTTTTTCTTAGTTAACTTTTTTAAACATTTGCGCTGGTTTGGCTTTTTTTTCGTATGCGCTTTTCACTGTCAAAATTTCAATATTAAATCATTTTATAGTTAATTTTGATCATTTTTAATGTATCTAATTCTTGTATGCTAATTTTCTATATTTTTTTTTTTAATATATACACATTTTTTTCAGTATCATTTCCAACAAAATTGTTGGATGACTTTAAAACTTAACTTTGTAGGAGCGCTCTGTAGTAAGTCTGTGTGACTAGCTTACAATGCCATTATTTTAATAATAATATATAATAATAATAATAATAATTTTATTTTAAAAAGTAATACAGGGTGTGTATAAAATAACGCAAGTGAAGAGACAAATCTGATTTTAACTGGCTTTAAACGAGTTTTGTAACGTACAAAGTTTCCTAAAGTTTCGAAAGTTTCGTACTAGTTTCGCAACGTATAAAGTACATGTAATAAATATACTTGTCCGTGTTCATTCGAGTTAATATAATTCAAATCGGATTTGGCTCTTCACTTGCGTTACTTTATACACACATCCGGTACTAACATCTAATGGGATGGCACTGTGCCCAGTCCAGACTAATGCGGTCCATTGGTATAACTCCTGAATTACCATTAACCATCACCACTGGGAAGTCAAACCTCAGCCCTCAGTGTCTTTGCATCACTTAAAGGAAAAAGGTATAAGCCAATGAACCACTATAAATGGCACTTTGAAAAGTATCCTAAGTAAAATAGTTGAACATAACCAGTGCCACCTGGGAGAGCTTCCGTCTGCAGAGCAGAGATTCTGTATATGGCGTAAAAATCAACTAAAAACTATTTTATATATTTAAATCTGATTGTACAAATGCATTACATAGAAATACTTTTATTAATCTCAAAATGGGTTCCCATTCCAACACTTTCGGGGGTTTAATAAACTCATTTTTTACTTTATTTATTACTTTGAATTCTACGGTGTTGTATTTTTCTGAAAATTTTTGGAATTAAAACGATATTAACAATGCATTGAGTGCCCTCAAAGATATGAGCAATTCACCTTTATAAAAAGAGGGAGCGGGGGAGAGAGAAAGGAAGGAAGAGAGAGAGAGAGAGAGAGAGAGAGAAAGGAAGAGAGAAAAGAGAGAGAGAGAGAGAGAGAGAGAGAGAGAGAGTGTGTTATTGCGAATTATTTGACGAATAATAAAGTTCACAATTTTCCACAGTGCGTTAGCTCATTATTTTAATCTCTGGAATTTTACCAGGAATTTAGTTTTAGAAATTTCAGGGATTAATTATCAGTTTGTTTTAAGACATTTACTGTAGTGGACAATTCCATCCATAACTGTAGCTCTAAATATGTGCAAGAATTTCTGTACATAATTTGCTTTTGTGATTTTGTGATTTTCTAAATTTTTCAGCTATGCTCGCGATGGATTGAATTTCCATGATGTTTTTCTATTATTATAATCGAGGCAACTCTTTTTCCAAGGCCGAGATTAAGGCTATGTTATGACTATGTAATCTCAATATATTCCGTAAGCTCAGCGAAGTTAAGTTATGTTGGATCTAGGTAGTAGACCAGATGATTTATCGACCCATGGTCCGGATTCGACGTTAAGCTGTATACTGTAGATCGTCGAGGATTAAATCAAACAAATGGCCTATTTATCCTGCTATGTCTTTGTTTATTCCTTTACTCTCATTGACATTTCTCGCTCTAAATACTTGTTTCCCTCATAAAGTAGGGAGTTGTTCTCAGGTAAATGAGAAGTAATATATTTCAATAAATTTTATAAGCACTTCCAGTTTTTTATTGCGCAAAATGATTATTATTCCACGTTCTTTCTCAATCCGGATTTCGAACGCTCTCTCTCTCTCTCTCTCTCTCTCTCTCTCTCTCTCTCTGTTTTCGTAGGTGATGTTACCGGTTTTGCGGCTTCAAAATTCTACGGTACAAACTTTCCATAATATGAAGCAACTCCAGTAAAATCTCTTACTATATCTTCCATTATGCGTTTGCGCAGGTTATACGCGCAACAACAAACTAACGAACAAACAACAAGATAAAAGAACGCGTAATTCTAAAGAATGCGTCAACAAAAACATCCATTTAAAACATTCAAAGAAATATATACTTCCTCGAGATGTTTTAATATATTTTTACTTAAAAAGGAAAGTGGCGTCGTTGTTATACATTTTTTTTTTTTTTTTTTTTTTTCCCCCAACATTTCTTCTTTTCCCTGTCTCTCTTTCTTTCAAGGAGAGATGATCTGCGGATAGTTTCTTTACATGTATTTGCTTAGATTACATTAAGGCTTCTGCGTATTTGCTCGCACACACGAATTTTATTAGGAATGTTCTCTAATAAGTATTAAACGACTTGGCATCTTTTGATACAATTATTTAGTTGTTAGCGGTTGCAGCTTAGTGATTATTACATCATTTTTATGTAACACTGGACAACAAATTAGGGCTTTTTCCTGTTCCTCAAGCAAAATAGGGTGATTCTGGTAGATTTTTGCACGCACAGTGCGACTATGGATGCGAAATGTTTCCATCACCCACAGTTTTTGAACAAGTTGAATTTGGATTTTGTTTAAAAAACAGGAATATTTAGGTATAATTTGCAGCATTAGAACTACACTTTTCGGGAGGTAATGGGACCGAAGATGGTACTGTGGCAGTGAATAATTTAGGGTTATAACTTTTAGACTTTTTTTCAAATAAAAGATCTCCTGTATCATAAATCGATGAACTTTTGCTTAAAAACAATGAAAAAGACCCTAATTCCTATCAGTTTTTAAAAAAGGTCACCCCCAAATCAAACGTTTGAATCACCATAACCATATATTTACGTTACTACTCATAAGTATATAAATATATTATTATTAGAGGGCGGACTTTTATGTTTTAACCTAAAAATATTTTCGAATTTTTCAGTACGCTAATATATCGTGAGATCGCCCGAAAAATCACTTCCGGTGCTCAAATTCGATGACTAATATCAATCCACCCATACAAGAAAATTCTAGAACACACGACATTGTTCTTCATGCACTCGCAAATTGTATAAAAGCACGAAATGAAATCAACCGAATCACTTGTGTCCAGTATTGCGCAATAGTTACTCAACTGTTCAGTTCAACTCAACTTCAGGTAAGCTTTTATTATTTGTAATATGTTCGCTTAATTAAAAAACGTAGCGAAATGTGGAATTCGCTTCTGCACTCTTGAACATTCCAGAACATTTTTTAAATTTATTAACCATAATAATTTGTTGAATTTTTCTTCCATTTTAACACGTAAACAAAAGCGTATCCAGAATGTTTTGTAGAGGGGAGTCAAACTCAAAAAATATATAGAGCCCAAAATATTTGGCGATAAATATTTTCGTGAGACGTTCTATGGATGTTCAAAAAATATTTTCCAAAATTTTATCACCTAAAAAATAAATATTTGGTCATATTTTTTCACCTAAAAATCCGCCCTCTAATTACACTAGGCAACAAATTTCAACTTTTTTTTTTGTTACAGACACGTGAACTACTGATTCCTACTAAAGCGCTGATGCTGATTTCAGATCTGATATCAAAATTTCTCTATCACGTCCAGATTTTGTGTAACCGAAAACCCCTATTTTTCATTTTTTTTCTCACCCGCTTCTATTACGAAAGCCGTCTAAGCTACTTTTCCGTGCCACGTTTTATGTTAAGCATACTTAAATAATTAGTGAACAGGGATGTCTTTTCTCCTTTATTCTGGCTTAAGACAGACAGCGGAATTCCGCTGGCGGAGTTACCACCCCTGCGCCCAACCATCCACCCAAAGCGCGTTAGTATTTTGTTGTTACTACTGAAAGGCAAATTCCTGTTCTTAAGTGAAACTTTGGTGTGTCCTCTTCCTTTGTCGCTTGTAGGATGACGAGCTCTCCTTCTGCAGGAACCAACAATAATCTCCCATCATATTTGGGTTGAAATTACCTTGGTATCTGTTTTCCATAACTGAGATCTGTTGGTGGAAGCGCTCACCATGCTCGTCACTTACAGCCCCAAGGTTGGCCGGGAAGAAGTCAAGATGAGAATGTAAAAAATGAATTTTCAAAGACATTCTGCATCCCATTATTTCATAAGATTTAAGCATGTTTTATACGAGTTTACGGTGGTTTTCAGCTTTGTGGTTTCCAAGAAAATTTTTGACAACTTCAACGAAAGATGTCCATGCTCCTAGTTCATTCTCATTTAGGTTAGATGGAAACGATGAGTCGTGGATGACACTGCGGATCTGTGGTCCAGTGAAAACTCCAGCTTCTAGCTTAGCATCTGTCAATATTCCTTTGAATTTATCCTTTAAATATTGGAAACCACTACCTTGATGATCCATACCCTTCACGAAATTTTTCATAAGGCCAAGTTTAATGTGAAGTGGTGGAAGATGTACTTTCTGAGGGTCAATAAGTGCTGGGTGTTTCACATTGTATTTACCAACAACATGTTCAGTTCTAGATGGCCAATCATGTTTTTTGTAGTGGTTCTTGTCATCTCTGCTGTTCCATAGACACAAAAAGCACATATGCTTTGTGTAGCCCAACTGTAACCCAAGAAGTAATGATACAACTTTAAGGTCGCCACAAATATTCCATGTGTGGTCCTTATATTTGATGAGTCTTAGCAGCAGTTTCATCGATTCATAAGTCCTCATTAAGGCCAGTGGCATGTGCTACAGGTATTGAAGGTTTTTCATTGCCGTTGTGCAGTAATACAGCTTTAAGGCTAGCTTTACTAGAGTCAATGAACAGTCTCCATTCTTTTGGATCATAGCGACAGCCAATCCCTTGCATCAGACCACTGATATCGTGGCAGAAACAAACGTTTTCTTCCTGTAAGTAAATGATGAAACTGCAAATGGCGATGGCGGAAATGGGAAACTTTGGTGTTTGGTTGGAGAAGATTAAATTCTTGAAGTCTTGAACCAAGCAACTCTGCCTTTTCTTTTGGTAATTCCAAATCGCGCACTAAGTCATTTAACTCCGCTTGACTTAAAAAATGTGGGGAAATATTTGCATCTGGAACATATATGCCAGCTTTCCCTGTTTCTATATCACTAGCAGAATCTTCAGATGAACTGCTGTCTGTTATCGTTGCTGGTGGAACTGGTGGTGGATTTGTTTCATCATGTGGTACTGGTTTCATTGCTGATTCGCAGTTTGGGTACGTGATCTTTGATTTGTTTTTCTTGTGAAACCCGCAATCTTTGTCAAACAAAAATAACAATCATTGAAGTGATTTTTCGGCTCACGCCAACCATGGGGACTGAGAACGGCATAGCTTTTCTTTTACCATTCATCCAAGCTATTAACATTGCATTGCACTGTGCACAGCAAATATGTGGTGCCCAGTCCCTCTGTTCTCCTAACTTACGGTCAAAATAAACTTGTAGGCAAGTTTAATCTTTGTTGTTATGTTTTCTACGTTGTGGCTTAGGTGTATATTGTCCACAGACAAAGCAGAAGTTGTCTGGGTATTTACACAAGCACGTCTATTTGATGCCATTTTGAATTACCATGCAATATCTGAAAAAACGTAGAAAGTAATTATTACGATGTGCAAAATAAAAAGAAATACACACCGTAGTACAAAACAAATGCTATAAAAACACACAAGTCACCACAACCTGTCACTTGCTTTCATCAGCAGAGAGCTTCAACAACCGTTCTGCTTGACTGTCACGTAGCGACTGACCGTTGGGCCGTCGCCCGTTACTATGCTCTTGACTCAGTGTTGCCAACTCGGGATAAATTTTATTTATCAAAATTGTTCGAATTTGTATATAGTTGGCAAAAAAAATTGCTTTAACCTTGAAAAGCAAGTTTCATATTACTGGCATTAAGCCGATTAAAACCAAAATCTGGACGTGGTAGAAATTTTACTAAAAGTGATTTGCATTTTACACAAAATCTAGACGTGATAGAAAAAATCTAATTATAGATTTGAAATCAGCATACCGAAATTAGCTAGGAGCACCTATTTGGTCTTCTGTAACAAAATCTTTGTTGCCTAGTGTTATTATATTATTTCTATATATTATATTAATATTATATATATATAATATATATATAAAACAACAAACAAATCAACTTAATACCTTTTTATATCTGTTTAGAAGCAATATAATGTCACACAAGAAAAGTGATACTACCATACAGAAGAACAAGGATATCTGGACCAATAATCTGGTGAGATTCCAGCAGTCACATAGAAGAAGAGGAAGTGTGCCTTTAGAAGAATCTTCACTAGAAGAAAAATGCAGAATGCCACTCCAAATCCAAATCATTGGACGGTACCAGTTTCTTGGAACATAAATCAAGGAAGAAAGGAGCGAATAGTGGAAATTTCCAAAGAAGTTACAAAATTATGGAAGAATAAATTGAATTTTCCGCATGTGTCAAATCAAGTAACGAGCAAAGCTTGACAAGGTGAAAGAGACTTATGATGAATGTGTCAGGAGGGGAAAATATGATGCCCTGAATGAACTTTTTGATATCACTAAAGTAAATGGCCAATGGTTATCCTCGGAAGACAAACGACTGTACCACCTTCAAGTGGAAAGCAAAGGAGAAGTGGGGTACTCTACAGGTCAAGTTGCAAGTGAAGAAACGATTCACCCTCAAAGAGACGAAAATTGCCTGCTGAATCAGCATCAACATCTTACAATCATGTATCTGGTGGTAGTGGTACTGAATCTGAAGAGAGCGAGCATGAAGATGAAGATGAGGGTATTACTCCACCAACCAGAAGACATAACAAAATAAAGTTGCAACCAACTTGGTGACATCCACAGGAGTATCAACAAGTAAAGCCGCTAAAATATGCAAACAGTTGTCACTTGATGGTATTGACATTCCAACACCAAGTCAAGCAGCAATTTACAAGTCAGCATACAAAGAGGCTGCTAAATTGAAGGAGGAAATGATTGAAAATTTACAGATGGAAGAGTGGTCTTTACATTTTGATGGAAAGCGCATTGAGGAAAATGAGTATCAAGTAGTGGTACTTAAAAATGAAAGAACCGAAGTAAAATTGGATGCATTGCGTCTGAAAGATGGCAAGGCTGAAACTATTGCTGAAGGATTGCAAAAGTTTTGATGAATACACCTTATGGAATGCAATAAAGATGATCGTTGCTGATACAACAAGTGTTAACACTGGGAAAAAGAGTGGAGTTGTTGTCAAATTGCAACGAATGTTCTCAGAGAAGGGTATCTGCAAACCACAATTTATCAATTGTCAGCATCACATTCTGGCAGGATTCTCCGTTTGGTAATGGACGAAGATCTTGGTGCTAACCCAGTTCTCCAAACATCGAATATCCATTTGTATCCCAACTGGTGAAGAATTATGAGGAACTAAAGGCACAGTTTGTTAATGGAACAGAAGAGGTCCTCGAGAAATCAGGATGGAGAGTGATATTAAGTTTTTGTACCATCTAACACGGGTGTTAGATTCTTTGAAGAAAAAGGGAATTTTCCTTTGATTAACTTTCAGAAAATTCCAAACATCAGCAATGCGAGGTGGCATTCAAGAGCCATTCTAGCTATCCTTGCATTTATTCTTATACCTACAACAAGGAAGACTTTGGAGAAGGTATGCAGATTCATTTCATACAACTGGGCATAATATTGGTTTACTAATCAGATGTACAATGAAAATGACTTCAAGAACTTGTCAGAAATATTGAAACCTTACAAAAAAGCAGTGAACTCATTGAAAAATCACTGGAAGCAGGAGCCATCCCCACTCAAGATACCAAGAAGTAATCAGTGTGCAGAACGTGCAATCAAAGTTATGCAGGAACTGTATGCTGCCTGCAGAAACAAAAACAAACTGCAACTTCGGTTTATTCTAAGCAATAAGCAGTAATATATGTACAAGTATTATAACGATTATGTTGTGAGTTCTTTTATTATATTACATGGAATATGCAATAAAGTTACGTATGCAATAATCGATTTTTTGATTTCGGGGTGACCTTTTCTAAAAAGATATTAAAATGAAAGTTCATTTCTTTGTTTTTAGGCAAAAGTTCATCGAATTAAAGTACAGGAATATTAGGTTGTAAAAAAGTTATAACCCTAGTGAATATATAACTGTGGGAGTGTGGGTGATGCAAAAATTTCACTATTATTTTCGAAATCAGCACTAAAAAGTCAGTAAGGACCACCCAACACTACCAAAAGGACAGAATCTTTGTTGAACAGTGTAATCAAAGTGAAAAAACAGAGGTCAGGGGTTCGACTCCCCTCGATGATAATGATAATCCGGGAGTTACCGCCGCAATAGGCTCCTTGGTCTGACCTTATAGCCCTGTGCCATGCCGTTTCTGGGCCTCCAAAGTCAAGATTAAACCATTTTTATATATGCAAAAATTCCTTATGGGTCAGGTGAAGTTCATGGATTCTGATTCGTTTCTCAGTTTCTCATACCCTATACAAATGCCTTTCACCTATATACAAGTTCACAACAGTACTCATTTCGCGTTTCCAACTTTATATATTCTTATAGGGGCTATTGATAGGGTGCCCGCTATAATAATAAATGTAAACGAATTAATTTACAAATTTTAAGGGGTCACCAATTTGGTCTTTCGACTAAATAAATATGATTACGAATTAAGGAAATTTGTAGAGCGAGTTTTCTTCCTTTATCTTCCTTTATTAAACAAAACAATGAATGAAGTAAGAGTGTATGATTTGTTAAGAACAATGTTAATTACAATAGGGCACAAATATATAATAATAATAATAATAATAATAATAATAATAAATAAATAAAAATAAGAATTTTGTCGAAATATCTTGAAAAGTTCAAAAGTTATGTCACTTTCAAATTTGACACAACTTTACGTTTTCTGGCGTTTTTTTTAAGTTTGTCGCTTAGCCACTTCTTCCTTGGAGGGCCTCAATTAAAATAAATAAAAAAATAGTGAAAATTGTAGTCATTCGAAATCGTTTAATGTGTGACTAATATGCCTTTAAATTTTCGAATTAAATCATAATAATTACTTAGTTTGAGAGTAATTCTGTTACGGCTCAAATAAGGCATAAAAGATTCGCACTGAAATCTTAAAAGATGGCATTCATCTTATAATTCAAGAATTCCTCATGCCACATTCAATTTCTTATGCATATACTACAGTAATTACTAAATTAATTATTATCTTCAGAAACAAGTGTGATAGCCCTACACAATTACATCTTAACCAAACAACATACCTTCTTCTAACTGGCCACGCCGGAGACTAACTCTTACGTATGTCTCCGACCTAATCTCTCTCTCTCTCCATGTTGCCAACTAATGTTTTATATTTCAAATAATTGTATTTTACATATTTTAATTTTATACCATTAAATCATTTTCCTACACTTCAAAAACATAAACATTATTAAATTTCCTGTTTAAAAACCAATACATGATATTATATGCTATACTTTAAGACATAACAAAAGTGCCGTGAAATTAAAGCATAGTGATAAGTCAACATCTCTTTTAAAATATAACAAAAATAAATATACCTTCAAATTATGCCAATTATCTTAACGTAAAAGTTTATTTATTACGCCTTAAATAAGGCATAAAATATTTACAGCGCTTTTGCGTTTCAGGAGAGAATGTTAGTGTTGATAAATCATAAATGCATTTATTATTTATATTCCAATATATATACGTTAGACGGCCTAAAATGAGGACGATAGGATGAGAATCGAGCGATTGAGCTAAAGGAAATATCCCACGAAAAAAGTAAAATCATTAAGATTGATTTAAAATCATTATGCCATATATATATATATATATATATATATATATATATATATATATATATTATATATATATGTGTGTGTGTGTGTGTGTGTGTGTGTTGGTGTGTGGAGAGAGGGAGAAAGAGTTACAAGGATACAAGGACAATAGAAGCCTCAAAGACCTTTCGTGTCCACTCGGGGAGCTTCCTGTTATTAAACTTTTCCATACCAAAATATTTACAGCTCTATTTACCGAGGTATCGGTCCAACGAAGACCCTATGACCCACGTCAGGTTGGCTCCAAAGGATTAAGGAGAGGTAAAGTTAAACTCTCTATGTCTACACCATGTACGCAAAGCCAACATCACGCCGGCGAAGTGATAAATGCTTCTACAGGAAAGCGTGAAAAGGAATCAAGACAGAAATCAGATTTTTCACACCATGCCCTCACCCGTCCTTGCATCCAGCCACCCCGAGAAAAAAAAGAAATCGTGACTGACAGAAACGCGCCTCTACCTCACCTAATCCAGGCCATGCATTTTTTAAAGTTTTTTTGGTAGCTATGAAATTATGCATTTCTACAAAATATTTTTCTACTCTATCCTTAGAATATAACATGCTGTAATTGGATGTCTATCATGTGTTGTGTCTGCCACTTTTTAACTATCGCCGAGTTTCAACTTGGGTATCTCGCCGTGAAGGTTTTGCAGTAAGTGATACATTGAGTCGTTCATACTTCGCGGTGTTGTGCCACCACGAGAATAGAGAAAAACTCTTTCCGCCGAGGAATATCAGTGGAAGGTTCCTTATGGATGAAAGTGTTTCGTGAGTGATCACCCGTTGATGCTTCGGCGAATTCATTGTCTCCACCACTTAGAGGTGTTATGAGGCCAGTGATAAATAAAAAAGCGTTGTCGATGGTTGATGATGCTATGTGGGACACAATCACCAGGAACGCCTCTCTAAAGTGGGGGTGAGAATAAGTGTAAGGAGAGGTTTTCAAACAACCCCGCAAGGTTACGTTATATACTATTTTCTTAAATTTATTATATGTGAGGACAGTCTTAAACCCTGACTATATTCTAACTTTGCCAGCCTAATTTTAGACATGTTTATACTTTGGCTTGAAACAACCTCCGAGGGAGGTTGTTTCCAGACATCAACTGTTTTATAGGAGAATTACACAGATGGAGGTACCAAATGTTTTAAGTTCCAATTTAAAACCATTATTTCTTGTCGGATTGGTATTAAATGAGAATAATTTCCTGTAGTCTACCCTGTCTATTCCATTGAGCATCTTGAAAATTTGAAAAAGCTGACCGCGCACCCTCCTGGTCTCTAAGGGAAACAGATTTAAGCGTCCTAATCTTCGTTAGTAGTTTTGCAATCTCATTGAAGAGATCAATTTTGGGGCCCTTTCTTGTACCGTTTCCAACCTTTCTGTATCCTTCCTAAGGGACAGAGACCAAAGCTGCACACAATACTCGAGTTGACGTCTAACTAGTGAATTGTAAAGAAACTTTACAATCTCCTCGTTTTTAAATAGGAACTGGCTTTTAATACAACTTAGTATTTAAAGACCCTCTTTTCGATTTCTGCACAGTGCTTTGACGGTTTGAGATCATTACTAATATAAACTCCTAAATCTCTCTCTAGATTAGCTTCAGTCAAGTTGTTCTTCAAAAGAGAGTAATTGGCCTTCGGGTTCTTGTAACCTATGCGCATTACTTTACATTTGTCAAGTTGAATGGCATCTGCCAAGTGGCAGACCATTCGCCCTACTTATCAAGAGCATTGTGAAACGTTTTTACGCCCTCCTCTTTACTTACACTATTTCCTAATTTGGTATCGTCTGCAAATTTAGAAATTGTACTTAGGAGCCCAACGTTTATATCGTTAATATAGATAGTAAAAAGTAAAGGACCAAGAACGGAAACCTATGGAACCCCACTGGTAACGGGGGCTCATTCTGAGGCCACTCCATTTATTACCACTCTCCGCTTTCTATACCTTAACCAATCTTCAATCCAATTGGAAACGAGCCCAGTAATTCTTAGTCATCTAACTTTAGTCATCAATCTCGCGTGAGAGATTTTGTCAAAGGCTTTTTGAAAGTCGAGATACACTGTATCTATTACTCTAGTTAAGTTGTGTAAAGTCTACAATAACTATACGTATTATGGAAAAATTCTAACAGGTTTGTTAAAGAAGATCTATGTCGCCTGAATCCACGTTAAGAATCAACAAATAAATGGTTTGATTTGAGGTGATACAGAACATGTTCTGTAATAATGGATTCCAACAACTTGCCGACAATTAACGTTAAACTGATTGGGCGGTAATTACACACGGATTTTGCTATCTCTCTTTTTAAAGATTGGTGTTACATTTGCTAATTTCCAGTCGGTTGGATCTTTCCCTAATTCGAATAATTGTTTTAATATGGTTACTAAATCATCAACATTATTGTGGCTAATCTCTTTTAATACCCTTGGGAGAAATAAATCGGGACCAGGTGATTTGTACTTATTCATCTTGTCAATTAGGTACAGCACCTCATCTCTCGTAAAACTTATGGTCTCTAAGGGATGGTTATCGTCATACGTAATCCGGGGATTTGATACTTCAGTTAAGTCTTCTACCGGGAAAATTGTAACGAAGAATTCGTTTAGCGTATTAGCTATCTCTATGTCATTAGATTTAAGTATACCATTTTTATATTTAGACGACCTACAGAATTTTTCACTGCTTTCTTCTGTTAACATGGCAAAAAATTCTTTACGGTTAACTTTACAGAGGCTGAGGGAGAGAGAAGGGGGAGATAGGAGGGGGGGGGGTTCATGAAAAAAAAATATTCGATATGCCTACCATCGACTTTGTAAACTCTATTATTCATTTCTTGAACTTGTGCCATTGGAATCTGTTATTTTATTGTACAGTCGTACAAAAAATTTAAAAAAATGTCGATTGTAAAAAAATTCAATTCAACTTAGTTTATTTCTTATATACTATATATATATATATATATATATAATATATATATAGAGAGAGAGAGAGAGAGAGAGAGAGAGAGAGAGAGAGAGAGAGAGAGAGAGAGGAGGAGGAAGGGAGGATGTCTGTCTGTTCGTTTATATGCACCTTAAACGGCTAGGATAATCTGCACCAAATTTGGTATACACATTAAGGGAGAACCAGGGGAGGTTTTAGTAACACACTATCCCCTCAACGTTCCCCCGTAGGTTGTGTTTTGGGGGGCTTTTGCTGTGCAAGGCGCAGTGAGCACTCTAGTTTTCAATTTTCAAATATATACAAAGTTTACATACATGAGTATAATTTCCTTTTTAAATACAGATGCTGTATACAGTTGTAAACTGCCTTTAGCAAGCATACAGGCTTCACAGGCTGAAATCTACTAGTTAGATATACTCGTAATTACAGGCTGAAATCTACTCGTTAGATATACTCGTAATTACAGGCTGAAATCTACTCGTTAGATATACTCGTGATTACAGGCTGAAATCTACTCATTAGATATACTCGTAATTACAGGCGGAAATCTACTCGTTAGATATACTCGTAATTACAGGTTGAAATCTACCAGTAAGATATACTTGTAAATATAAGATTATTATAATTTTTTATAAAATACTTACACATTAAAGGGGACCTACAGACTAGGTACATACTGTGCAGTATTCTAAACAATTAACATAGAAATACATAAAAATACGTAAATAAAAATACATAAAAATACATAAAAATTGAAAGGAACTTTCAAACTAGGTAATATACCTACAGTCTATTCGAAGCTTGATACAAGGAAAAATAAAAATGGCATCTTAAGTTTTTACGTGAGATAAACTCCTCAATTTATATATATATATATATATATATATATATATATATATATATATATATATATATATATATATATATTTTTTTTTTTTTATGCAAGAAGGAGGGGCCAAGGACAAATGCTCGTAAAAGCGTCCCCCCCCCCCCCCAATTGTTTAAAGGCTTAATAAAAACTAAATAAGTTACTGCTAATAAAACGTATTTGCAAAATAAAATGGTCAGTCATTTCTTGAAAACCTATAGTATATACAGGGTGCCCATAAATTATCTTTACGAATTCATTGCAATTCAGTGCTTAACGATAATTTACGGACACTCTATATATATATATATATTATATATATATATATATATATATATATTGTATTTTTCAGTAACTTCAAAGGTTCGTGAAATAAAATGTTGCAGTTAGTATGCAAATTGCATACGTCATGGCTCACCTGTTTTCTGTATATCTGCGCATTGCTCATGCATGGAGTTGATTTTCAATGCAATGTTATTTTCAGTTGACAGAACAGAGGACCGTTGGGTTGGATTCTGAATAGTAGTTGGTCTATATACTCTATCCAGGGCGGCCCATGGCAGACGTTTTCACGCGTTTCGCCAAATATATATGTATATATATATATATATATATATATATATATTATATACTCTTATACTGTATATACTAGAAAGCGCCCCGAAACTCAATCTAAAGGTGGACTGGGAGGTGTGTTACTAAATCCGGATCAATGAAAGAAAGCCACCCCCAGCCTTCTTTAGTTACCTTTATAAGGCTAATTAACGAAATATCACGACCTAACTTAACCACTCATTAAGTCAACTGTACGCCCTTGACGATTGGTTAGGTTATGTCTTGATATTTTCGTTAGTTAGCCTTATAAAGCTAACTAAAGAAGGCTGGGGGGTGGCTTTCATTCATTGATCCCTAAATCCTTCCCTGGTTCTCCTTTAATATGTATATTAAATTTGGTGCAGATTGCCCTACCTGATTAGAGGGCCCCTCCCAGTCCTCCCAAAGGGGATTTGGGGGAGGGGGTACTAAATTTGATGCAGATTACTCGGTTTACCCTCACTCACCGTCATTCCCATTCAATTCCCAAGAACGGGAAAGTGAGAATCTCAAACGAGACATTTTCAAATTCGTCTATTCCCAATTCGTGTTATTCTCATTTTTATCCACGGCCTTTCCCACTTTGGTCCGGGTTATGTTACAGTTCGTTAAGTTAGGTTATGATTGGTTAGGCTAATGTTAAGTTAGGTTTTGATTGATTAAAATAAGTTAGGTTAATAAACATTAAACATCCCTACTGAGCGTCGTTTGTCGCGAGTGGGAATGTAGGGACATTGTTTCCCAAATTAAGAAACGCTTTTCTCATATGTAGACTTTTTTCACTTTTGTACATTCTCAATTGTGGAGTGACAAAATTAAATGTGGACCGCGAATGGGAATGTACTGAGTAGGCAGTAATAGCTTCCTCCAGCCGTTTGAGTGTTTATAAATGAACGTATAACAGAAAGCTTTAAATAGATTTAAATAGTCCTTTTGTTTTATACCTTATATTTTGTTTTTACAATAGCGTCATATTACGCTCTAAGTTCTAACCACTTTTGTGGCATGTGATATGACGACAAGAGGGAAGATAATATTTTCTGAATATGAAGATTATCGGAAGAGTTAATTTATTTAGAGGAAACAGCTTCCGCAATTAATAATCAATAATTTCAATATCATATTGGTAACGGTAACAAACTATTTCATAATAGGTCTAATATACAGGGTGATAAAAAAGGGGTTCCAAAAAACAGAGCTGGGCACTTGCGGCATATTGCGGTACTGCGGTACTGCTGCACTACCAAACCGGTACCAAACCGGTACGCGGAAATTTGAATGCGGTAGCGGTACTGCGGTACTTTCAGCGATCCTTTGCGGTACTGCGTTATGGGGGCCCGGGGTGGTAGTGCGGTGGTACCGCAAGTACCGCAGTACCGCAAAATATGCCGCAAATGCCCAGCTCTGCCAAAAAATAATTTATTGCACATTTTTTAACACCTTTTTAGTCACCCTGTATTACACTACCTTTCCTCCTTTCTCTGATGCGAGTTACTACAAACTAAACATTGAACACATTATATGTATACTGTAGATTTTATAATACAGGCATACGTATACTACAATGCCAGTAAAATTCAGTCATAGGCAAAGTTTATTGACTACAATTTGTTTATTTCTTTGATGTTGGCCTTTATGGACACCCTGTAGAATCTTATTGCTATTTGTCATTTGCAAAGGTTCAAAAAACTGTGATGGCCCTAAAACATTTCCTTGGGGTATTCCATCTGCATGCGACCTTAAATCAAGGGTGTTTTTATTGCTTGGTTTTTTATTGTTTTTGTTGCTTTTATTGCTACCACGTAGAAATAATATTAAGCATTTGAAAGGATATTACACTATAGGGGTAAGATACAACATTAAGTAGACATCTTTACTAAAGTGAATTTTTTACAACATTGTTTTATTGGTCTACAATGTCGTAACAGCTTCCCGTCGATCAGTAAAGTTAAGCGACACTGGGTTTGGGTTGTAGTTAGATGGGAGACCGCCATCCGCATCCAGATTATGTAGCGACCCGTGGTTCGGATCGCGCGTGAAGCTGTAGGTCCCCTTCGTCATATGTAATGACCTTAGATGTTGCGAAGGAGGTTAACTCAATCAAGATTTTGTTTTTATATACAACTGTGGCCAAAAGAGTTGAAGCGACTTAATATCTTTTAGAATGAGAGAGGTAGTAACAGAACCTACTTATAACATCACTGATGTATTTTGATTACTGATAATGAATTTAGCAAAACTTGCCAAGATTCGTGAACTTCTTCAGAAAAATTTGGTGTACTGTCATTATTTCCAATATTCATTTTAGAATGTCATACTTCAATTTTTGGCAGTTTCTTGGTAAGTTTATTTTAAATAAAAAGCGGGATAAAATTCAATACATCATCTTTGCATTATTACTCAGAAATAGCGTACGGGTTTCACTTGACTTTATTAACCAAACTTGAAAAGTTCTACAGGTGATGCAACTCTTTTGGACATAGCCAGGTTTATCCGAAAGAACATCTCTTTCTTTTAATTTTCCAGAAAATTAGTGTGATTCACTCTCTCATACAGGAAATTGCCTCCGTCTTTTCCTCACGAGTGTAACTCATTTACATATTAACCATTACTCGTTTTTTTACCTGCAACCTAAAAAAAAAGGTCCCAAAACAAGACATTAATTTAAACATTTGTTTTAATTCTAATGTATTATTTTTGTAAATCTAATTTAAAATAAATTTCTCTATGAGACTGGACTTATGGGACACCCTGTGTATATATATATATTGACTATAAAGTAGGAAAAAAAAAAAGGCATTTTAATCACCAGAACGTATATTAGGGTAGAGAATTAATTTCCTAGTTACGTTATCTTCAAAAGGGTGTGTATATATATATATATATATATATCAATTAATTAATTAGTTGGTCTCTCACTTTGTGCAGCTTTCTTGGGATTGAAAAAAAAATGTCCGTTTGGTGATACCTTTCTTTGACTAATTACAAAAAAGAGCACTTTATAGTACGTATATTTCAGATGAAAAGAATTAATAAGGTCATAATATATATATATATATATATATATATACACACACACACACAGTATATATATACAGGGTGTCCCAAAAAAACTATATACTCTTTATAGCATCATATATTTTATAATTTAAAAAAACAAAACAATATATTGTTATAGCAATTGCCAATGAAAGGTAAATTAGTAATCTAAGTGATCAAAATGTTATAGCGAGTTGTTTGCATATAAAATTTAATTAACTACGCCAAGTGCTCAAATGTTCTCCGGCGGCATGAATGCACTTTCAATATAACAAAATCGTGCGGTCTGATGAAGCTACCTTCAAGCTGAATGGCACAGTAAATCGACACAACTGCAGGTACTGGTCACTTCATAATCCACACGTTTATGTGGATAAACATGTTAATTTACCAGGATTAACAGCATGGTGTGGTTTATCATCCAGGGGTTTGGTTGGACCATTTTTCTTTAATGGGACAGTTACCGGTGCCGCATATCTCGACATGCTGCGGACAGAAATTATACCTGCACTTCAGAAGTTGTTTGGAAACGACGACTTTTACTTTCAACAAGATGGAGCCCACCCCCTCATTATCATTGTGATATCAGAAGGTACCTCGATGAAACGTTGCCTAACCGTTGGATAGGACGAGAGGAAGCGTTGAGTATCCTTCACGTTCACCGGACTTGACTCCACTTGATTTTTACTTGTGGGGCTACCTGAAGGATGCAGTTTATGGTACAAGACCCGCAACACTCGAACACCTTAAGGATGCAATTAGGGAAAAGTGCGGGACCATCACAGCATCCACATTAGTCCATGTCTGCGAATCAGTTAGTCGACGCATTCAAAAGAGCATTCATGCCACCGGAGAACATTTTGAGCACTTGGCGTAGTTAATTAAATTTTATATGCAAACAACTCGCTATAACATTTTGATCACTTAGATTACTAATTTACCTTTCATTGGCAATTGCTATAACAATATATTGTTTTTGTTTTTTTAAATTATAAAATATATGATGGTATAAAGAGTATATAGTTTCTCTTGGGACATCCTGTATATATATATGGATTATTACCCATGCGCAAAAACTTGCGCAGAAGAAAAAACATCCAACTAGGTCAAAACGTATTAGAGAAATTATTATTTGTATTGGGACACTATATTTTTATCTGTTCATTCATGTATAACATTTTCCCAGTACGGATTACAGAGTAAATTTCTGTTCCATTTTCCTGTGAAAAAGTAATCACGGATTATGTCGCAGTATATTCTAAACCATACCTAATTTTAGTATACAGTGATAACCAATATGCGCAGTAATAATTTCAATTTCTGCAGTGATAAATTGAAAATCTGTACAGTGATAAATTAGGTTCTATATCGGATGTAATGATCCGCGGTCCGGATTCCACGTTAAGCAGTTGGTTCTCTCTGTCAAATGACCTTCTTGGCTGTTAGTACGGAGCCAAAATCACGCATGCGGTCCCTTAATTTTAAATTTCATTCTTCTAACTAAGAGATACCTTTTTTAGGAGAACTATTTACTAGTGGTGCACCGATTAATCGGTATCGGCACCTGGCATGCCGATATTAGGAAAATACCTTGCATGGCCGATACCGATTAATCGGTGCACCACTACTATTTACGTTATGAAATTATATTCAGGATTCACGAGGGGGAACATTTGTCGTGTCATTCTGCTCCTGAAGATTCTCGTCTTTTGTATTGTCTTTATGTGGCCTATGTGATGGTCTTAGATTGGCTTTTTTCTTCTCTTTTTCACCATGTTAAAAACATGTTAAAAACATGTTTAACACGTTAAGTTTTTAAAGACTTTTAATGTATGTTTCGTTATTCATATTAAGTTATTAAACATTTAAAAACTAACACACACAAACACACACGCACACGCGCGCGTGTTTAGATACATTGCGAAACCGCGACATTATAATAATTTTAATTGTGGATGGCAACATTTAACCAGTTTCTAAATAGTCTAATTAATTTAATCTACCTTAATCAAATCTAACCTAACCTATTTTAAACTTCCTTATACCCACTTTTTTTCATGATAGCTAAAACTGGGGTACGTTCATATCAAATTAATTGAGATTCTAGGAGACTACCGAGTGTGTAGTAGTAATAGTACTGTATAATAGTAATAATAATAGCAATAGTAACTAGAGTATGATGTAACACCCATTAAGATAGTAATGTAATTTACTTGTACGACACATTAGGCCTGTTCAAAAATCAACTTTTTCTTATTTTCATAGGTTTCTGTACATTTTCCCATGCTTTTTGACCTGAAAAAGCCGAAAATCACAACTATTTTGACCTAGAATGTTGGGAAGCATTGCCGCATGGAGCTTTAAATTTTCTGCCTTGAAATCGGCCAAAGCGCCAATTCCTGGGTCCCTTGAATTATGTTTTGCACTTTAACTTTTGATCTAAACAAGATAGAGCAACAAATTAGGTATCAAATGAAAGAGCATAAAATTAATAAATAATAATAATAATAATAATAATAATAATAATAATAATAATAAATAAATAATTAATAATAATAATAATAATAATAATAATAATTATCTATCATTTTTCAGGAAACAACAGAAACTCAATCAGAATCTAGAAAACCATCTACAAGTTACAACTTCACAATGGTATTAAGCAAGGAGCTGAGGGAGCTCCGTGGGCGCACAGTTGATATCTCAGAACCTCCACGTACTGTCCACAGGCAGGTGTCAACTGGGCCATCTACCAGATCTCTCACTGAAACTTTCCTGGTTGGATACCCTTCAGCTTTTATCAGTGGTTCCCAGCTTCCCACCAACAGACAGGCGTTCCAGTATTTCCTTAATCTTCAGAATTTACCGGAAAATGCAGGGAGGCCCATGGTTCAAGACCTTGCATATGAAACAGTTGAATCTATCATCCCATTCTGGCAGATGGCTAGGATCAAGACAATGACCAAGTACAACGCAATGAAGCTCTTCATGAAACTACATGAGAAACATCGTGCTCTGGTGAAAAGCAAAGGAAGAACAAGTAACCCTGGAGGAAAAAGAGGAACATTTGTGCTGGAATTAGACAGCCTGTTCGATATAGGAGCTCCAGATGCAATCCAGGAAATACAGAACAACAGACTGTTATCCAGAGAGAAGAAAGATGAGGATATCAGGTTCTACGAAGACCAAAAGACTGAGAGGAAAGGTCATATGTCTGGTCATGACAAGATTTTTGAGACAAGATCCCTGCAGCAAGCAGCGAGGAATGAAAGACTGCAGCATAGACAAGAACAAGGTAAAACTAATTACTTTGAACGTTACAAAAAGTTTTAAGTTTTACTCCATTGCGATATTTAGCATGTACTTAACAATTACTGTCTTAACATGTTGTACTATTTTACAGCTGCAGCAGAACAAGAGGCAGTTGTTCATGTGGATGACATTACCTGAGGTGACTCAACTGACAACGACGCTAACACAGAGGACATGGATTACCATCAGCCTCGTCCTGGATGTTCTCACCATCAAGACACTGTGACTAGTGTGACTTTGACGTTTCCAAGGAAGGTCATGGAATGTGATGTCATCTGCAATACAGCTGATCGTCTTGGTTTATCAGACAATCAAGTTACTGCCATGGTTTCTGCCACCTTGAAAGCTGGAGGGGCTGATCTGGATAACTTCGTCATCTCAACCTCAACAACACGTCGCAACAGAATGCTGTCCAGGTATAATATCAGCCAGAGTCACATGTCCAAGTTTTGTGAAAACCCCCCACAGTACGCTGCCTTACACTGGGATGGAAAGTTGCTCAAAGATGTCTTGGGCAGTGAACTTAGAAGTACCTCAGAGACTTTAGCTGTGTTAGTGTCTGGTCCACCTTCATACACTACTGAAGGAAAGTTATTGGGAGTACCTGTCATCGACAATTCTTCTCGCACAGCTCAGGCTGAGGCTTCAATGGATTTACTGGAGACATGGGAACTTACGGATAATGTTACTGCCCTTGTTTTTGACACTACATCCAGTAACAGTGGAGTTCACAGAGGAGCTGCCAAACTGCTAGAGAAAATGCTGAACAAAAAGGTGTTTTATCTGGCCTGTCGACATCACATCCTGGAAATCCTAGTAGGAGCAGTTTGGGAGAAGCTGTTTGGGAAGGTGAAGGAGCCAGATAATCCCTGGTTTGAGCATCTGAAGGATGTTTGGACGGACTTGTCCAAGGAAAACCCAAAGATGCTGGCTATCAACAGCAAATGGCTGAAGGAAAAGAAGAAGAAAGAAGAACAGTGAAGAAATACTCCAAGACATTCTAACAGCAGAAAGGCTTCCAAGAGCCGACTACAGGGAAATGGCTGAACTGACAGTCATTGTTCTTGGAGGAACGCCTCCTCGAGGTATTCACTGGAGTCGACCAGGCGCCATTCATCAGGCCAGATGGATGGCCAGAAACCTGTACTCCATGAAAATGCTGATGTTTGCAGATCAACTTGAGTACGACGAAGACACTGTATCAAAGCTGGAAAGACTCAACACCTTCCTTGCGCTGTTCTACACTCCTGTATGGATGATGTCAATGTCTGCTGCAGATGCTCCCGTGAATGATCTAAGTCTAATCCAGGACATGTTGAAGTACAAGAAAACTGACCCAGAGCTTGCTGATGCAGTACTTAATAAGATGGAAAACCACAAATGGTACCTGACGCAGGAAGTCGTGCCATTTGCCCTGTTCAGCAGTAGATTGAGTGACACATTGAAGCACGACATTGCTGCCCAGTTACATGCCACTGAGAAGCCAGACAGCTTCAGAACAGGAAAGCCTCTATTTCAGAGAGTCACAGCTAAGACCACCCTGGTTGATCTCATTGGCCCAGAATCACATTTCCTGCTGGACACACTGAATATTGGATCCGAGTGGCTTCTGGAACCTGTCACGTCTTGGCCACAGAATGAGGACTACAGAAAAGCGTTGGACTATGTTAAGAATCTGAAAGCGGTGAATGACATTGCTGAACGTGGTGTCAAGATGATGAGCGACTTTGCAAATGTCATAACAACAGATGCCAAGCAAAGGGACTATCTCCTTCAAGCTGTGGAGTTCAACAGACGCCGCTTTGACAGCTTCAAGAAACAAACTCTCAACAACTGACTGTGTAAATGTCATTATGAAATTAATCATGTAATGCTTTCACTTCTTGATCGATTAGACTTGTGACAAAATGTTAATCTCAAATTTGTGTCATGAATAAGGCGCCTTGTCTGCCTTGAGTGTGAGAAAACGAATTTTGTGATATTTCTGAAAACTTTGTTTGTACCAATGTGCCATTTCTTGTTCCAAGACTATCATAATTGTATAAGTTAGAAAGAGGATTAAAAACACTTTAATTTGGTGCCTATTTTGTTGCTCTATCTTGTTTAGATAAAAAGTTATAGTGCAAAACATGATTCAAGGGACCCCGAACTGGTGCTTTTGGCCGATTTCAAGGCAGAAAACTTAAAGCTCCATGCGGCAATGCTTCCCAACAACCTAGGTCAAAATGGTTGTGATTTTCGGCCTTTTCAGGTCAAAAAGCATGGGAAAAAGTACAGAAACCTATGAAAATAAGAAAAAGTTGATTTTTGAACAGGGCTAACGACACATGTTGTATGGGCATAGAGACTAATCAGACTATAGTATAGACCAGTGGTTCCCAACCTTTTCACCACAAAGGACCCCTTTTATTTTTATTTTTTTCCCACGGACCCCATGTTTTTGAAAGATTCCGTCTACCAAACAAACTGTTTTTATTAACTAATAATTAACTCGTTTTCTCATTTTTCACTATCAAATAAAGGACATATAAGAGAGTATGCAATTAAAATACAGCCTATTAAAAAAGTATTAATAATTCCAGCCAAGAGCAAGGAAACTTGAAATTTTAGCCTCTCGAAATATTGAAAGCTCACGGACCCCCAGTACTACCTTCGCGAACCCCCAGGGGTCCGGGGACCCCAGGTTGGGAACCATTGGTATAGACCCCTACCTTAGGCTTAAATGATAGCGTAATGACCTCGGTAGAAAGTACTGAAAACGCTAAAGGAAGAGGGAAATTGGTTTGACATTTTAAAATATCTAAACAGCGGATGAAGTTAGGAAGAGTGGCCCAAGAGACGAATCATATGGGAGAAGCTCATATTTTCCAAATAAAATTAATAATAAAATTAATTAATTAATTAAATTAATTAAAATTAATTAAATAAAATTAATTACTTGTTCTTTTAAAATTGTATCAATTTTAATAATTTAATTCGTTATTTGTGAAAGAAAACGTGTTGTTCTTGTTGTCGTTGTTGCTGTTGTTGTTGTACCTCGTAACAAATAAACTACGTACGTCTGATTTTGATGAAAACGCACGTTCTGTTTTTTCTTCTGTCGTCAGTTCTTGATGGCATTTACAATAACATTCCGGTTTCATCAGGAGAAATTCCGCTAAACTTTCCATCGAGATTGCAAATGCTAATATTACTTTCCTCCAAGCACACTATCCAATATCTTTCCTTTCCTTATAAAATGACTCTCTCTCCCTCTCTCTCTTTTCACTCGTACTTGATGAGGATTTTAGTATTTAAGCCGAAAGCGCTTTCTTTTAATGAATCTCTCTCTCACTGTGAATTTATCACTTGAATTCAAATCCACGGAATTGAAAATCTTCAAAAAACGAAATAATTAAATTAAAGATAATAACCGTAAAAACTAATTTTAAAAAGTTAATTAATAATAATTGATTTATTCTAAAACCTTCATAATATAAAAAGTGTGTATATATATATATATATATTATATATATATATATATATATATATATATATATATATATATATATATATATTGGGATATTTTCCGTTTAACGGTTGTGAAAAAAATTATAAAAAACACTTTTTGGGATTGGAGAAACTTACTATTTCAACTTACTATTTGATAAAATTTATTGGTTTAATTAGAAAATGTATGCCAATATTTGCTGAAAATGAGGTAATTATCGAAAATATAGGTAATAAAATAGCAGAAAATAAAGTAACATATATTCTCGGGTTTGCTAAAATGAGGACTTCATTAATAATATAAAATGTAGTAGTAGAAGTTTGGCATACATGAAAAACATAAGTTAGGTATGATATGAATTCCACGTAGGCCTCAGGTAAATCGAGACAAAATACCTGACTTCCTGCCCCAAAACATCCAGACATGTCTCAACATGTTCGTACTTGAACATGTGACTTTTTTGTTTAACCTATGAGCTGTGGGAATGCCAGTCACGTGATGCCACACCTTGAGTTCATCAAATCATGCATTCGTAAAGAATCTTAGTGTTCAAATAGTGCTTGGAATATATAATTAAAAAAATTAATACTGTCACATAGGTCACTTAAGTTAGTTAAGTAATCCCAAGATCAAGTGGGAAAAAGAATAAAGAACATCTTTCCCAATGCGAGAAGAAAACCCGAATTCTCGAGGCTGGATGGGAAAAGAGAGCGCACAAAAAGACCGGAAGATAGGCGATAAGAGTCAAGCAGAAAGTGAAGAGAGTCGGGAACAGCCAAGCAGAGAGAGAGAGAGTCGTACACAGTCTATCTGAAAATCGTATTTGTCCCCCCCACCCCCCACTTGCCATTTTTTTTAGTTTAATATTTCCACACAGCCCGTGGAAAAATGGACTGACTGTTAAGTTGAACTTAGACAAGTATATTCAAGTTAATTTTTCCACAGGGTCGTCTAACGGAAAATTTCCTTTCTGAACTAGACTTATTCTTGTCCCGAGCTAGGCCTTACTCCCGTTTCGTTAGACTTATTCTTGTCTCGCATTAGGGTATATTCCCCTTTTTCCTTAGTCCTATTTGATTTCCGATCATGGCCTATTCTCCTTTATTAATTATATAATGTAAATGTAATTGAATTCATTCTGTGAACAAGCATAAAATTAAATACTGTATTAAAAATTTATTGTGTTTTATAAAAAGCAGTTGAAGATATATGATATTTTTAAATTGTTACGGTAACCAGTGTCACTTAGCTGAGGTTTGAGGGTAAAACAATACGAAGAAAAACAACATAAATGGGTTTACGCTACCATCTTCACGCTACCCACGAACGTTCAATAGAAGGGTCACCGGAACAGTCACCAAAGACCAACAACATTCGGGGTTACTGGTAGAAAGGACGTCACCCCGGGGGAGAAACCCCGCATTCAACAATATAAACTGATAAGCTATCCTAATTTTTACAATTAATGAGAGAAAACGAATTTGAGAAAATTGTATGATAAAATATACCTAACCTAACCTACAACTTAACCTATTTTTCCACCGTAAAATGTACTTTTCTAATAAATTTATTATTTTCCAACCCCGAAAGGTTGTTTTTTATAGACTTTTTTTTTGCATCACCCCGTTAAACGAAAAAGAGCCCATATATTGTAAGAAAAGAGCTCTTCTCTTATTAAGCTTTCTTAACATCTTTCAGGGACGATAAATACAATGAGATTATACATGGTCATTTATCAACATGTTGTACCATGCGTCAGGATTCAGGAGACGTTTAAGTTATAGCGGTGATCCGGTTGTAGCAATATGTTATATGTTGTTCTGATATATTTATGGCCAAGATTATATGAGACATAATCTGGAATTTGCATAGCATTCCCCTTATCTAGTTTTACTGCTTATTACAACCTTACGGAATACAACTGCACTTATATATATATATATATATATATATATATATATATATATATATATATATATATATATATATATATATAATATATATACACTGTGTGAGTGTATATATATATATATATATATATATACACTGTGTGAGTGTATATATATATATATATATGTTGTAGCCTGAAGCGCATGAAGTTTTGAGCATGCCATTAACCCAGAAACATAGATTAGAACGAGTTAACAATAATTTTTTTACGTACTATTTGGGTCACCACAGCAACCGACAAACCCTTTATTAAAACTTTAGCGCGTGTGACGTCAGATTGAGCAGATTATGCGACTCGCCACTCGTTGGTATTAGGGCATTGTTCTTTTTTCAGTTAATCAGTTAATCATTGTTTCGAATTTAATCATTAATTAATCAAAAAATATTTTTAATAAAATGATTAATTTTCCTCAGAATTTCAGCATCATTTTACCTTAAATTTTGTAATATATCATTTGAATTTGGCACCTTTTTGCGTGTATAAACTGTCTAATCCGCCCATGCCTGATTTCTTGAACTAAAGCAAACTAAATGTTTGAGCAAAATGTTTTCTTCGGTCTTATCTGACGCAACAGAAACAATAAAGCTCTTTCTTATTCTTTTAAGAAGTATTTAATTTTTAATCATTTTTAATCAGTTAATCATTGATTAATTAGAAAATTTCATCATTCATCATTTTTCCCTAAAAATTATTAATTAACCATGCCCTAGTTGGTATAGAAGACTTTGAATATATTTGTTAAACATTAATTTAATATACTGTATTCTGTACTGTACATTTGTGAAAATATAATATATATATATATATATATATATATATGTAAAAATACGTTTCGATAAAATATAAAGACTGTTTATCCTTTACAAAGACTTCTATGACCTAATTTAACTTAAAAAAAAAACTACAAAGCATAAAAGATATTAGCCAGCCTTATCTGAGAAACCTTGACTCTTCAATGAAAAAGCCCTTGTCGCGGTATTGTAACTTAAGAATATTGAATGTCATTACTTTCATAATGAGGTTTATACCAAGAATGTTTACCTTACATTCTTAAAAGAAGTATAATAAAAACATCTCACAAGCATTGTTCATTGAATGTTAGGGGCGCCTGTAGCTCAGTGGGTAAGATCATTTCCCTATCAGCGAAGTGAAGACACCGAGGTAGGGGGTTCGAATTCCGGTGGTGTTGATAATAATGATACAGGAGTTAGGTCGGTGAGTCGCTTTAGTCTGATTTGATCTCTGTGCCAGTTTCTGTTTTTGGGCAGTGATTATTATTGATTATATTATTATACCCACCCTAATTATACCCACCGAACTGGGTATTTATAATTACAAAATTATTTGACAATTGAAATTAAAATTAAAATGATATGGTTGACTTTTCGAAAACATATTTTTTAACGTTTTACATAAACAAAACTGTACTTTCTTTTGCATGGGATGGCACTGAGGGTAGGGGTTGGGGGTTTATCTCGGATCTATACCCATTTGGCCGACGAAACGTCCTATGGACACTCTAAACAACTAACCTAACATAATAATATTTAAGCTAGCCAATAATAGCTTTTCGATTAGATGTCATCCCGAGAAAATGACACCAGTTCACGTTACCTTTAAATTCAGTACCAACCTAACAGAGGTAAATTTGCTTGAAAAGCTGTCATGCTTCCCAACGTCATATTCAGATAGGGATACTGTAATTAAACTATAGAAATTAAACGTTAATCCTAACAGTGTGTAAACCAGTATGGATGTAATGTATATCTTATGTAATGTGTTCTTTTTCAATAAAGATTATTAAGAGTATTAAAGTATTAAAGTCTCTCTCTCTCTCTCTCTCTCTCATATATATATATATATATATATATATATATATATATATATATATATATATATATATGGTAAAGAACGACGCTTGTATAGGAGATATTCCGCGCAAGACGAGAGAGAGAGAACGAAACAAATGAAAAAATGAGGTAACCACCCAGTTGAATGTATATATATATATATATATATATATATGTATATATGTATATATACACCCGGTGGGCCAAAAAAACCTATTACCCAACTTTAAAAAAAATATTGTGGCTCACCCTGTATATTGATCTTACTGCTGAGGCCGTATGTTGTACCCATACTTTTACTCTTTCAAACGCTGGCTTTGAATCTAGATTCAATGTCCCAGGAGTAGAGGTACAGGCTCACAACTGGAGAGAGGTATCAGAATTTGGTTCTCAATTGAAAGGTGGTCAAAGTCAGCAACTGATACTTTCAGATGACAGTCAGTTTCTTCATAAACAATTACTTTTCCTAATTTTTACACAAAATAATTTATTTCCTTTTTCATTTCAGACCATCATTCTGCTATAGTTGGTAAACAAGTTATAACATAATGAAATACTCTTTGGAAGATGAAGCATTGATATTGAACCTGCGTAGGGAGAAACACTGTGGTGCAAAACGAATGAAGAAAGAGTTTCCAAATAAACGATGGGCGATACCTGGACTTCAATATCTCATAAAGAAAATCGATATCACAGGGTCGACCAAACGAAAAGAAGGCAGTGGAAGGCCAAAAACATCATGTACTAAGAAAAATGTTGACACGGTTTCATCCATGATATGCAGTCAAGAAGAACGGCCCACACCCACAAGTCCGTTAGAGAAATTTCAAAACCTACTGGTATTTCTCGCTCTAGTGTTCGTCGTATAGTAAAAGATGATCTGGGTCTTAAATGTTTTAAAAGAGTCGAAGTTCATAAGCTCTCTGTTAGATCGATTCCCAGACAGAGAAGTGTCGAAAATATGGTTCAGCGACGAGAAGACCTTTACGGTTGCTTCAGCAATAAACACACAAAATGACCGAGTTTATGGAAGACAGCACAAAAAATCTATCAGTCTAGATCGACTTTGCAGGGAACGTCCGTATTTTCCTCAAAACGTCATGGTTTCCATCTTTATTTCAAAGTTAGGGAAGTCAGAGATTGTTTTTATTGATCAAAATGGCAAAATCACTGCTGCTTATTACCAAGAAAAAATCCTTGATGCGGTACTGCCGTCGATAAGGGAGAAGTCAAGAAACAACTTTGTGATCCAGCAAGATGGTGCCACAAGCGATACAGCTCGCACAACTCGGGAGTATCTCGACCGAAATGTTTCGGATCATATTGAACCAGAATTCTGGCCGCCGAACAGCCCAGATCTAAACCCATGCGATTACGCTCTCTGGGGTACTCTACAAGAATTGGTTTATAAAGGAAAGGAGATCAATTCCGTCGAAGATCTGAAAGAAAGTATTACTGCAGGCTACAGAAAGATATCACAACTATTCATAAATGCTGCAATAGATCAATGGCCAGCAAGGTTGCAAGCGTGCATTGATAATGGAGGAGGGCACATTCCGCATAATCTTGAACTCAATTAGGTAACTGTATAGAAACCGCGAATTACAAAATAATGGTTACAGTTAACAAAAATTCAACTTCACCACGAGATACTAGTCCGGTACTAGTGTCTCCGAGCAACTGATACAATGAGCAAACTAGATAGACCATAAAATTGCATACAGGACGCATATATTGATTGTACAAATAACATTTGATAAAGGTAAAATTATATTGTTCAAAATTAGGGTAATAGTTTTTGGCCCACCCTGTATATATAATATATATATATATATATATGGGGTGAGTCAAAAGTCTAAAAACATAGGAACTATGCTTTTCAATGCAAATATATACGTATATATATTTGCAATGGAAAGCATAGTTCCTATGTTTCCAGACTTTTAACTCACCTTGTATATATATATATTATTCATTAAGCAAGGTACAAAATAGCTATTTGTATTAGTATTAAGTATCATATATGTATTTATGTTGCTATGGTGACTGGGGATGTAAGCATGTTTCTCCTTTACTTTTCAATTTTCATTGTTGCGGAAAACTCTAGAAGCCGTTTATATATATATATATATATATATATATATATATATATATATATATATATTCCGCGATTAAATGTTTTTAAACTGAACTGTTTCCATGACAATCACGAGCGCATCAGAGATATTTGTCTACAAATCGCGCCTGCGCAGTACCAATCAGTTGTCGAGTCTTTTGAATCCAGAGGTAAGACGCAACCGACCCCCTTCTCTCACGAGAATAGAATGATAACTAAAATAATAACTAAAAATAACTAAATTCCTCTCCATAAGTATCCGACTCTTTAGTCTTGACATAAAAATATCTGATATACGGACAAAGAAGTAGAATGTTTGTTTCCGCGTTGCTGGGACACCACGTTCCAAGCATGTCTCTTACCACTACACTAGAAGAGAAACCAAAACGTATCTCGTGTATCCTGCGGTGGTAATGAGAATTGGAGTGATCTGAGAATGGACTCTTTTGAAATTCCTACTTTGGGATTTCTCATTCATGGACTAATACTGAAATGGGAATGAGCGAGCTTGGTAAGAGACCCATAAAATATTGCTACGTAATGAGAATTAAGCATAAAATCACCTTTTCTATGAAAGTGTGAAAGAAGAGTGATAATATTTGACAAAAAGAAGTTAACAACACTAGTGGGAACTACTCCATACCTTCGCAACTGCAGCTGTACTGGCACCATTGGATTGACACACTCTCATCAGGATGCACAGTTCTACACCTACATTACGCTCAGTAATTACTCGACTTTGTTGAAATTAGGAGTATCATTGGCTACCATTCTCAATAACCGAGGAAATGGTGCTTCATTTCTACCTGTACTCGTGAACACGAAATGAGGTTCCGGCACAGATCCCCTCATTTGGTATTTATCACAAATATGGAGTGAAAATGTAAATGAAAATGAAAAATTTTTGTGGTAGAAAAGTAATTTTGATTTTACAGATAATAACATTAAATAAGTAAATAACCAAAAATGGAATTTAACATTATCGATGTTAAGTGTACCCGCAAACATTAAGTATAAATTTTAAAGGTCAAATTAAATAAATATCAATTAACAGTTGTATGTTTCATGTTAAAATTAGTGTAAAAAATATAATAATTGTAATAACTAATATTATATTCATTAATAAAGCGTTTTCATTCATTCATTCATTCATTCATTCACAATTTTTATGCCCATAGATTAGGAGACAAATGTCAAGGCTGGTGAATAATTGGGGATAATGGGATTGGTTGAGTTTTTAATTCTTTGCATTAGACTGTACTGAGTACTTATTAGTTATTTCAGGGAGTATCGAGACATTGTGGTTGGCAAACATTTGCGAAGCTGAGCATGCATTATGGAGGAAAATATAGTCCTCAATATAAATTTTTCTTAATTTATATAACTATTGTTCGCGTCTTCACATTCACCTCATTTAGCCAGAAATTGAACAAACGCCATAGGGTGTTGATCCCATCGATCCGACCAAGGCACCCATTGTTGATAAGTGTATATTCTGAAGTTGTGATCACATATTAATTATAATTAGTCAGGACGGTCAGAAACTGCCACAGAGCTCAGCCTAATGTTTTAACTCTCGTATTATTATTAACAGCATTAGCTGGGTTCGAACCCCCGACTTCAGTATTTTCACTTCGTTTATTGGGAAAGGATGTTACCCACTTACCAAGGGCATTGGCTATAAGTGAAATACCAGTTGTCCATGAATTATCTTTACAAATTCAAACCGTTTTGAAATGAATTTATAAAAATAATTTATGGACATCCCTGTACCTAGTAACTTACTCTCGTTTAGTCCTTATTCCGACTATCATCGGATTAACTGCTTACACTTGATTACACGCCTGACCGCTCAACTGCGCCAAACTTGAGTTTTATTTTTAAAAAATCTAAAATTAGCGCCGGATTATTTGATTTGATTTATTTTACAAATGAACTTTATTAACTTAAACATTTTAAAATTTCAGTTAACATTTTAATTCTATTATTAACTTAAACAGTAAAGTTAAAAAAAAAAAATTGAAGTGAGCTTCGGCCAGACTCTTTTATGAAGGGTGCGAGCCCCTCCCAATGTGAATTGACAGGAATATACAGTAACAAACGTTTCCATTAGTTTCATACCCTCAAAAAACACGATGGCAGTCAAATTTTATGAGCCGTGTCACAACAATGAACAATTATATTACATACAAGAGCACCCGCTGCGTGCTGCATCTTGTGAAGCAAAAGCCTCCTGAACCACTACCTAGAGGAGGACTGGAAGGGTCGGGTAAAATATATATATATATCTATATATAAATATACACACGTTTCGTACCTTTTCTTTGTCGCTTTAACGTTATAGGTTAATACATTACATTGCAAATAAATTTTCTCTTAATAGCGCGCGCGCGTGTGTGTGTGTGTGTGTGTGTGTGTTTTAACAACTTCTATTTGTCGCTGTTGCCTAAAATCTTCAATATTCTTTATTCCTTTCTTGTTTTATTCTCAAACTATTTCCTAAGTCGCGCCCTTACACATATAAATAAATAAATAAATTTCCCCCCTCCTCACTTAGCCCCCCCCTCCCTCAACACACACTTTCTTTTTCTTCCTTCTTTTTTTTCGGGAATAGTTAGTTTGTTCGTTGGTTACTCTCTCTGGACCATCCCAGAGCAGCTACTTGTACCGTTCCCCCCCCCATCCGTCCCAGAGCAGCTACTTGTACCGTTCCCCCCCCCATCCGTCCCAGAGCAGCTACTTGTACCGTTCCCCCCCCATCCGTCCCAGAGCAGCTACTTGTACCGTTCCCCCCCCCCAGCCGTCCCAGAGCAACTACTTTTACCGTTCCCCCCCCCAGCCGTCCCAGAGCAGCTACTTGTACCGTTCCACCCCCCATCCGTCCCAGAACAGCTACTTGTACCGTTCCCCCCTTCCCCAGCATCGAGACCCATTCCAAAATTTAAAAAAAAATGGAAGTCGGCTTTCCTTGTCCCTGGGTACGCGTTTTCCGACCTCTTATCAGCTCTAGATTAAAGTTATGCCTTCTGTTCTTTGCCACTTTTAAAACATAATGGGGCCCCGGAATTATGGGCAGAGGCAAGAGACACACTAAAGATTAAAATCGCAAAAAGAAAAAAAAAAAACCTTTTTATTTCGTTAAGAAAATCTTTAATTGTTAGTTTTGTTTAACTCCCCCACTCCCCCTCTCTCTCTCCCTCTCCCCACCCTCCAAAAAAAGGGCCCCCCCCCCAAAAAAAAAACTTTTTAAGATAATAGTGATCACAAATTTTAAAGTTTTTAATTTGTTTGTGGCCTGTTTAGGACATAGTTACAATTTATTTGTTCGAAAAATAATATATATATATATATACACACACTGTGTATATATGTATATAATATATATATGTTGCCTCGTTTTCCTCGTTATTCATCTTGATAAACACTTATTGTCGCACGACATTTTTCTTGTTTTGTTTTTATGAGGTTGTTTAACCTTCTTCGCAACATTTCAGGTCACATGACGGAGGGGACCTACGGCTTTATAGGAGATCCGAATATATATATATATTATATATATGATCCAAACCACTGGTTGCTACTTAATCTCTGGAGGCGGAGGACGGTCCCCCATCCAACTACTCTCCAGACCTAATGTCGTTTAACTTCGCTGATCGACGGGAAGCGTCGCTGGTCATGACGTGGCCCGCGTACGGCGTACGACTTATAGAGAAGAAGATCGCATAGGCAACCTTACACTGTAACACATTCGTTCACTATTTTATACTCCTCTGTAGGCGGGTACAGCTAGTACAGATGCCCCGGGGTGCCCAGTGAGTGAGGGAAATGGGGGAGGGGATGGGCGGCAACACCCGTAAGAACTGAAAGGAGAAGGGAAACCCGATTCTTTGAATTTCTCTTGGGCCCTAACATTCTGTCGCTTTCTGTCGGCGACCATGCTCTTCTGTCACATCATTTAAATTCATTGTTTCTCCCGTAAGCTACACCCGTCTGTATTCAAGACAGGGGTGTCACATTTATATGAGAAGATTGAGCTATATCTTGGCCCGCTGGCGGGCCACATTCATCAATTTTTTAAAACAAAGTTAACGATAAAGAATATTTATTCTTGTAATTAAATTTTTATGCGCTATTCTCTTATGTTCTTGTGGTTCGGAACCCACGTAAAGTTGTAGGTCCCCTCCGCCACCACGGAGGACATGCGCAATACACAATTACGAACACAGTTAGGTAGACCAGCCATGAGTGGATCCTAGGATCTTTGTTGGTCTGAAACATTATAACATTATAACCTTTTCAATTTACACTGATCACCGTATCCATATCATAGCTATGTACTACATACCTGTATACCGTACAGTATCTGAAAACTTATTCCCCGTTCTCTATTGAATTGAGACCGGAGACACTCAAAGAATTACACACACACACACACACACACACACACACACACACACACACACAAAAGATCACAGAAAATGAGGTACTGTCGAGACTCAGGGATCCAGTGTTACCTCCCCTTGGAAAGGGTCGATAGACAGTATTAATGTATACCATTATATTAATTAATGAATGCTTAGCGTTAAGCTAGATGAATGACTCAGGAATCATGAGAAGTATGATGCATTTCCAGTCATACAATACATCTAAAATATTACTTTGTTTCGCATTATATTAATTACTTAATATTACTTGTAATGGAAAAAGAACTAAAAATGTGGATGAGATATTCATTCTTATCATCTCCAGAATGGAAAGCCAATTAGTTTTAGTTTCCAAACCAACGTCTATAAGAGGATTTTTCTTCTTTTTTTTTACGAGGAATTATAATATGTAGTTTTGGTCAAAAGTCTTTCTTCTTGCGTGCAAAAATTCTTCATTTAATTTCATAAGAGAAAGAACAAGAATTTCCTCGTTATTTCAGACTCATCGATTCGACCATGAATACAATATGTCGGGTGCTGTGACGTTAATAGGGTATTTCATGTTGGTAATAATAAGCCCTTACAATATAATATAGGACTTTGGTAAATTGCGCGTGTACTTCTAAGACAATGCGCACTCGATACACACACACACACACACACTCGTACGCACTTGTGTGTGTGTGTGTGTATATATGGGGGTCTGTCTCATTTTGTACTTTTTCCAAAAGATATAACGAGATATATTTGAGCCATTAGGAGGGTAAACGTTGACAAACGGGAGAAAGTGAGTGATTTTATGGGTCTTTATATTAAGTTTCCTTCGTCGATGACAGCAATGAATCTTTGGAGCGTTTCACGAAGTCCAAGAAGTAAAATTACGTTCGAGAGAATATATCAAAGATTTAATTTGATTATCTATAGAAGCATCAAAAGAGAGAGAGAGAAGAAAAAAATTTTGTCAATCTATCATTAGGGTAATCTTGTTTGATAAAACATGGGCAGTTCAAGATTAGAATGGGTTGGGAGCTCGGTAGTAGACGTGAAAGTGTCACTACGTCAAGTAAATATTTGGGATTAGCAATTGGATGGAAGTTTCTATTCGCTTTTACCCACTGTGCTCTATACGTACGTGCTTATGGAATGTCCACACTACTGACTTACGTTCTTTTTAATAGTTTGTCCTAATTTCTGATGCATATCAATATTTAACACAAAAGAGTTAAAGAGTTTCGTTGGTAGTAGCATTTGAGGCCTACTTTCGAGGCCTACTTTCGTAGGAAATGTTTTTTCCTGAAAAGAAACCAAACCCATTCTCACTCAAGACCTGATACACACAGGGTAACGGACGATTTCTTCTTTTTCATTCAGCGTGGTCTTGTATGGTTCATCAAAGAACCTAACGCAGAAGAAAGGAATAAACGAATATGAAAAGAAATGGATTCAAGCGATTTGCAGACAGAATATGAGCGAGAAAAATTCTAAGGAACGAAGAACCGAGATTTGATAGTCGGTTTCGAGTTTCCTCGAGTCTCTCTGTTACGAAAACGGATGGAGCTTCGTCCTTCCCCAAAGGCATATTCTGAGTTGATGTAAGAAAACTTGTTATATCCTCGTTAGCCAACGTACATTTCATTTTTTATTAAAAAACCCATTTTCAACTGATGTTACAAAGATGTTTTTGCCTCTAACGAGAATATACCTTCCTTATAGTTTATTTTGACTCGTTATTGCATTGGCTCAGCTTCTAAAAAGTATGTTGCATGAACATGTAAAGGGCGTATAGGAGGTGGGGTGGGGATAAGGGCGTGGGTGGGTTGTCAAGTATTTATACTATATTTTTGCCATTTCCTGAGCATCAGACAAGTGCTACAATTATCAAAAATAATTGCGGCGCTCTTTCCCTACAAATCCTCACAAAAAAATACTTGTTCAGAAAAACCAAATGCACAGTTAACTATTCCATAACCAATCCAGCTAGTTAATTTAAACCCATGCAATGACTACGCAAACCCTACTTTTATTCCTGATAACAAACTTAAATGGTTAGAAATTTTAGGGTTTGAATTGTTTTTCAAACAACTGCATAGGTTGTTTCAACCAAGTATATTACTTTTTCTGTATAGAATTTATACAAATTTTTGTAGTTCGAATACGTGCATACTGCCTTCAATTAGATATTATACTAAATTTACAGCTCGTAAAATACTTACTTTCTTGGCAATAGCAGAAATGGTCTGTTTAGGATACTTTCAAGTCGATGTGATTCCTCCATTAAGCGTTATCTTTCACCCATTTCCATCGCAGGTCATAAGAAACCTTTTAAAAAAAACAACCTTTGACCTATAATTATTATATTATGGAGAGAAAACGTTAAAGAAAACTATTCTTCATATATAAAATTCCCATAAAGAAAAACATTCGCAACTGAAAAGAACGAAAGAAAAGAAAAAAAACAAAAATTCTTTCTCTCTTTTTTTCTAAGAAATGCATTTTAAAATCTTTTTTCTTAAATAAACAATCTAATTTTGAACGATAGCGAAAGCTTTCAAAATTGAAATCAAGCTCTTCTTTCCGAGAGGAAACGAAGAAGTAAAAGAGTATCTAAAAAGTTTTATTTTTTCCCCTCTTCCATCTTATCTCCAATGAAATCTACCAATTAAGAAGGAGGAATTATATTTTGCATTTGTGTTGCCGATTTTTAAAATTTCTTTCTTGGATTCAAATCTCTTGGGATGCGAGTTTAATCCCGGCATGATTTGAGAAGCGAATGAGGTCCTGCGAAAGTAGAATAGAAACGCTGAAAGCGAGGAAGATGGAGAAACATGGATAAAAGTGAGAAAGGGAGATAAACAGAAGAAACGGGGCTATAACTGTCGAGAACAGACACAGGGAAAGGAAGAGAAACAAGAAACATAGGCAGAAATGTCGAGAACAAACACAGGGAAAGGAAGAGAAACAAGAAACATAGGCAGAAATGTCGAGAACAAACACAGGGAAAGGAAGAGAAACAAGAAGCATAGGCAGAAATGTCGAGAACAGACACAGGGAAAGGAAGAGAAACAAGAAACATAGGCAGAAATGTCGAGAACGGACAAACAGAAAGGAAGAGAAACAAGAAACATAGGCAGAAATGTCGAGAACAGACACAGGGAAAGGAAGAGAAACAGAAGAAACATGGCTCGAAACGTCGGGACGAGAAACTCAGAGAGAAAGAAAGAAGGAAGAAACGGACAGAAATGTCAAAATGAGAAACGGAGAAACATGGGAAAGAAATAGAGACATTAGATGCGTACATAGAAATATCGAAGCAAGAAACATGGGAAAGAAATAGACATTAGATACGTACAAGAAACATGGAGAAGAGGAGAAACAGAACAAACATGAACAGCAATATGAAAGAAGGAAGATAGAAGAAACTTGGATAAAAATGTCAAGACGAAAAACATGAAAAATGTCGAAATGAGAAACGCAGAAAACTGAAAGTACTCAAATGGTAATCATAATGATAACGTTTTGAGTACTCACTTAATTTTTGAGCACTTTTAATGAAATTGAGTACTTTTAGGTAGGAGAGTGCTCTAATGAAAGTGCTAAAAATTTTGGGGAAAGATTGTAGTATTTTTCAAGTCCTTTATCTGTTCTCTTGTACGAGTCCTCAGTTCCATTGGATGTCCTCGCCTTTATGAAGCATATGAATACATATTTAAGTGAAATATTCCACTTAAATAAGATGGATAAAAGTTAAGTGTGATTATTGCACTTAAAAACGCACTTATATAACCAGTCCGTTAATGTAAAGTATAAATTCATATCCGAATTTTGAAATCATATATTTCCAATTCGTAAAATAATTTTTTTTAATTTTTCTCATTTTTTGTAAGTGATTTCAAGTGTGGAGAGGTTAACAAAAAAAAAAAACACGTTAAAGGGAGGGGACCAGGTGCTCCTCCAAAATCTAAATCTTTATAATGGATCCAAAGCAATATACGAAAATTTCTTACAACCATCAAAAAACACGATCCAACACGATCCAACACGATCCAACACGATTTGGGAATACATTCTAAACTTTTCCCGATAACACTTTACGTTTTTGCTTATTTTTATATTTCAATTTTTTTCTCTGCTCTTGCAATTGATTGCAATATATTTTTTCCTAAAATGCAATAATTTTTATACTTCTTTATTTACAAATATGCGCAAAGTTTACATAGATGAGTGCATTTTCATTATTTCAAAATATACACTGTAAACAATTGTAAATTGCTTGTAGTATGCGAGAAAACTTTAAGGTTGACATCTACTATTTAGATATAATTACAATGTAACCTTTATGTAAGGACTTAAAGACTAAAGAAAATTTAGAGAAATTATTAATTTAAACAATTCATTTCGATACATAAACCTGGAAGAGTTTTTATAGTAATAAAGTGTTACATATTCAGGCAATTAACGCCATTGTACAGAGGGTTGACAAAAGTAAATAGACCCCACGATGATTGTTCTCTAGAACAAATGGCAAAACTCATCAGTGGAATGTCAGGACGACGTATGTCAGCTTTACTTAATGGAAAGGGGGAAGCAGCACGATTCTAAATATATTGATTCAATAAATTTTTTATTATTTATTGACTTTTATTAAAGCCTATGGAAAAACCAAAGGCATCAATTTACTTTTGTCATCCCTCAGTATGCTTAAATTTGACATTAGATTATTCCTATATGTTGATATTAAATACCATTATTGCAAGTTCAATAAACCTGTGTGTTTATATAACATATTAACAACACTATTAACTAAGACAAATGTAAGAATTAATTCACATTTACATACATACATACATACAAAACGTATATGTATATACTGTACAATTCGCGTAGTGCCTAAAAGTTTCAGATATTTTGGGTATAAAGCCTGTGATCCTTAATCACAGGCATTACTAACCTAACCTAACCTAATCTAACTTAACCTTCACGAAGTGATTTAGGGTCAGAGACATTACGCGAAGTGTATGAAACTACAGTATTAGACATTACGGGAAATGAGTGGTTTCACACGCTAACTGCAACATATACAAATTTCATGAGTTAATACCGCGGGATAGAGAGACAGGCAATTAAAACTACAAGGGCAAAGACCTAAACAGAATTATACCCTCCCAGTCCCTTCATGGACAGAAGAACACGACGTGACATTCCCCAAAACTATCGCAAAAGAACACGCTCTCGCCTACCCCTTCCCGGAGACAACAATCAAAAGCAAATGGGAACCAGTATACCGACTTGTGTAACAACACCTCCTTCCCTCCCTGAGAAGCCATTTTATAAAATGTGTTCGTGTTTAACTTCACATGGGTAAAATTTATACGAGAGAAGTTAATTATGTAAATTTGGAACAAATTCAAAGGAATGAACTATAAATACTTCGCGCCTGCTAGGATGAAGGATAGAAAATTAAGAGGAACCTCATTTGCAATGCTAATTTAAGTCTTAATGCAATTACCCAGTTCAGGAAGGCCCAGGCCAAAGATGAGCTTAACTATGATAATTTAATTGACAACTCTTTCAGTTTGATTATATATGGAAATTTCCTTTCCCTTTCAATTCGAAAATGATCGTTCAGAGGCACTGTGCCACGATTCGTATGGCACATTCCGTTTCTATCTTTAGGTATATGTGACACCAAAGTATGTTTATATGCGATAACAAATTAATTTTAGATGAAAATGTCAGTATATATATATATATATATATATATATATATATATATATATATATATATATATATATATACACACACAAAAATAAACTATATATTTACATACACACTATTACTAACATAAGGGGTTCCAAAAAACCTAAGCTCCCCCATTTGCAGCTTACATGTTTACTTATATCGAAATAGTTTTTAGTGATTATAAAAATATATAAAATTCTTTAATTACTGCAGGTATTAAAATTACTCTAGCTGATAAAGTGATAATATAATGGCTTCTCAATTAATTGGTGATTCGGAGAGGCAACGTGTGATAGATCGCATACGAGCAATAACATTTCGGGAAGCTCGTGATGCTGGAGCCACCTTTATAACACGTTCATGGGTTGCCAAAAAGTTGCGAAGAAGTGAGGACTTTGTCAAAAGAAATTGGAATAAAACTTTGGATGAATGTGAAATGGATACAACCAAATCTGGGCGCCCAAATTTGCCACTCTCTCAAGAAACAAAGGACATCATTGAAAGCGGTACGCGTAAGCGGAAAAACAGCTGCGCTAAACTTTCTAGAGAGATCGAAGTGTTGCGAGGAAAGATCGTTAGTGATGAGATCATTCGACTGTACCGTCATAGGCAAGGTTTAAAGCCTTGGCATGAACTTCCAAAGCCAAGAAAAACTCAACTTAACATCGATGACAGAATGTGGTTTGCCCATTATCTTGAAGATTGGGATGTGGATGATTTCGTGCATTTAGCTGTCTCCGATGAATTTTTTGTTTACGTAACACGTCGGCCTAACTACCAAAATGATCGAGTGTGGCCACAACACCAGATGAAATCGATGACAATGAACATTGTCGCGAATTATTAAAAAGTCCAGACTGTGTTGGTGTGTTTGTTTTGTTCACTGCAAAGAAGCTCATGTGGGTGCTGAAGCCAAATGGTCAGAGTTGGGATGGACAGTATTTTCGTGATATTATTCTATCCCAGCATGTCATTCCTTTTCTAAGAAACCCAAACAATGTTATGGATGTCGATCAGGTCACACTTCTGCACGATAAGGCCCCCTGCTTTAAGGCATTAGCCACTCAACAGTTGTTGCTGAACCATGAGATCGATTTCTTTGGAAATGAAGAATGGCCAGGAAATTCTCCTGACCTGAACGTCTGTGAACACATTGGATCAGTTATAAAAGACAAGGTTCAATGTCTCTCGTTTCAAGAACCTGCAGCAAATCGATTTTCGAAGGATACAATGACGCAACACATTGAAACTGTTTTAGCAAATTTGCGTAACGATCAAGATCTATTCACGTCATTTTTGGCAAGCTACCCAAAGCGAATTCAGGCTATCTTGGAAGCCAATGGCGGGAACATTAAGTTTTAATTATTTCTCATTAAATGCAGGATTAAATTCTCTTTTGTAAGGTATGTTTAGTTTTACTGTACCTCTAATGGTTTAGGCCATGAGCGGGGGGGGGGAGCTAAGGTTTATTGGAGCCCCGTTACATACTCATTTTACATGTCCTCCACCCAACCTCTACCCCTACCACAAATAAGAGATAGGGGAGTAGGGTGAGGGGGTTTCAGACGAAAGAAATTTTCGTGTTAACATCGTCGTTTGAATACGCTGTCGAAAGGAGAAGTAAATTCAAAGGCAGCAATTTGGTCTTTTGTTTTTGGTATAATTCTCATTCATTTCCTGTTTCTTTGTAGAGAACTGTTTTAGAGACATTGAATTCGACTCCATTTTGTTTACATTTCATTCTTTCTCTCGTTTGTTAGTTGGTGCGTTAAAGCTTGTTGCAAATAGCTTGCAAATTTCAAAGTTCCTTCAAAAATAAATGTTTTCAAATGTGGGTCTTTCGATTTGTATTGCAATTTCGGTTTTTGTAATAATGATCCTTCTTAAAAGATTTTTTCGTCGTGGTTCGGTTGTTTCGAGATTGTTGGAATTGGGTTGCAACACATGGTTCGATTTCCATTTTGGGTGTGGTTCGAGATGGTGTTGATTTTAGGTAGCAATTCTAGGTGAGTCGTTTTGTCTCTCTCTCTCTCTCTCTCTCTCTCTCTCTCTCTCTCTCGGAGGTTCACAACCAGGAGGAAAGGGATTTTGAATGTTACCCATTACTTGCAATATTGTTATATACATACAAATATGAATATAAAATTAAATTTATTGTCGTAAAATCATTACTATGCATTTCCATAAGAGACGTTTGTCCTAAAATCTCCGCGTGTATATATATATATATATATATATTAGTGGTGGACCGGATATCCGCATCCGCATCATTTTTAACATCCGCATCCGCACTTCTGACTGCCGATGTTATGCGGATATTACCTCTAATAAATTATGCAATTTACAATTAAATTAGCTTATAAGGTAGCTTATAAGGCCCAGTCAGGCACATTTCATGTAAAGTATTAATTATTAATGAACAAACAAATAAATAAACCTCAAAATATAAATACGTGGTAACACGGAAAATTGAATGAAACTTGTTTCATTGAATTTTCTGTGGCTGAAACTCTTGAGAAAGTTATTATTTTTATCATAATGAAAACATTAATATTAATTTTAATTCTTATGCATTGCCTGCCATAATAGTAATATCACGAAATTTGAAAAATTATGTCATATATTCGTAATTCTATATTATATTGATAGATTAACTAAATATCCGCATCAGCATCCGCGGATATTGAAATTAAAGATCCGCATCCGCATCCGCAGATGTTGAAAAACTGACATCCGGTCCACCACTACTATATATATATAGTGTATATATATTATATATATATGAATAAAACCACGAAGGAAAGGAAACACAGAATGGTGCTCAAGCGCTTTCGTCTAATGACATCCTCAGGAACACTGAAGTAAATAAACAGTTCGAGACTATATATAGGTCACAAAAAATATATATATAATAAATATAGACATAAAAATTGTGGAATATTGATGCTGTTTTACACGCGTGTGCAAATCCTTTCGCGTCTGACCAATGTAAAAGGAATCACATTGTTTACAACCAATTTTATAGATAATGCCTGAATTATTGGAGGGCTATTTTTTACTGTGATATTTTTCACAATATTGCTATATGAAAATACTACATTAATATCCAAAAGTTTAAGTACATTAGCAATGCCTAAAAAGCCCGTGAAAAATGGAAGTACTAAAATATTCTTTGACAAAGTGCGAGTGTTATTATTTACATGATAGAAGTTTCGTTTCGCCTTAAGACAAGATTCTATAAATGCAGGTGGGTAGCACAGATCACTTCCAATACCGTTGATTTTTTTCAATTCGGCATCGATGTATTCCGGACTGGCGATCCTAAGAGCGCGGAGAAACATTGAAGAAAATATGGCCTTCTTAATGGGGGTGTCAAGTCCAGAGTAAAAGTGTACGTAGGACAAATTGTTTGTTTTTTCCGATAGATACTAAACTTAAAACCTGGGCTTTCCCTATGTACACGCACATCCAAAAACGGGATTGAGTTGTCTTGTTCCACTTCTAAAGTAAACTTAATGGAGGGGATTTGATCATTTAACTGAAGGAGGAAGTCAACCAGGTCACGATTCATTGGCCAGATACACAAAATATCGTCGACGTACCGCAACCATGGGATGCCCACCCCCAGGATTCTCGGAATGTAAGTAATTTCGAAAAACTCCACATAAATATTGAAGAGGAGGGGCGACAAGGGGTTGCCCATGGCCATCCCAAAAACCTATATATATTCTCGAACTCTTTATTTACTTCAGTGTTCCTGAGGATGTTATTAGACGAAAGCGCTTGAGCACCATTCTGTTTCCTTTCCTTCGTGGTTTTATTCATCATAAATATTTTTCACGTGTTACTTTCGTGAAATAATTTTCATATATATATATATATATATATATATATATGAAAATTATTTCACGAAAGTAACACGAGAAAAATATTTATGATGAAAAAAAACACGAAGGAAAGGAAACACAGAATGGTGCTCAAGCGCTTTCGTCTGATGACATCCTTTATATATATATAAAGAGAAGACCTAAAATCCATGGAATATTATACCCCAAATGGACAGGAAATTCAGATAAATTCTAGAGTAAAAGATTTGGGGTTGTAATGAGTGATGACGCGAAACTTGAAACACAAAATAAGATAGCAGTAAACAGACCTCTGTATTGGAGGTCCGGTGCTAGTGTCTCCGAGCAACTGATACAATGAGCAAACCAACCAACCAACCAACAAGAGGAAAGAGAATAACGGGGCAGATATTGAGAACCTTTAAACGAAGGGATAGAACTGTAATGATTCCTCTACTGAAAACATTGATCATACCCAAATTAGAATACTGCTCGGTCCTAACATGCCCATATAAAAAAGAAGACATTAGACAACTGGAAGGGATTCAGAGAAGCTTCACCGCCAAGATCAAGGGGTATAAAGAACTAAATTACTGGGAAAGGTTACGCGAACTAAACCTATATTCTCTGGAAAGGAGAAGAGAGAGATACACCATTATTTACACTTGGAAAATAATGGAGAAACTAGTCCCTAATCTTACTCTGAACCATGTAACTCCCCAAACAAGGGTCGAAAGTATAAAAGGAAGACTGTGTCGTGTTCCCAAATTAAAGGCGAGACAGGGAACATCCTTAACCCTGAAAGAAAATAGTTTTGTTGTGAGAAGACCAAAACTGTTTAATCAGGTGCCCAAAGACCTAAGGAACACGAATGGTGTTGCAATGGACATCTTCAAAAGAAGAAGAGACTCCTGGCTCAGAAGTCAGAACCATCCCCGATGAGCCTGGCGTACCTGGCTATGTGAGGTGGAAAGTACAAGAAACCAACTCACTACTTCACCAGGCCAACTCGAGAGGAGGGGCGACAAGCTTGACCTTCGTGAAATGAGGAATCATCGCGCGGAACCTTTGAAAGGTTGAAAGGAAAGGTGTATATATACACACAGTATATATATATATATATATACCTTAATAACACTGCCCAACAAAAAAAAAATTTTTTTTGCTGCTGATTTGATTCTAAGACCTGTTTCTGGATAATATTGATGTGCTGATTTCAAAAATCACCTTAGAATTTGTCCATCGCATCAGGTTTTCGTGCAATGCAATATGCCTATTTTGGGTGATCCATGAAGGGCGCTTATCAAAATCGATGATTTTTGAGACCTGTTAACAGCTGTTTTGCTGTTAAAATTTTATCTGTGGATAAGAAAACTGATGAAAGATCCGCAGTTCAGTAACTCAATGACCGAAACGGAGGCAAGAGCTTGGAATGCTTTTGTGGCAGTAGTTAAGAACTTCCTAGGAAACAAAAAGTCTGAAAATTATAAAGATCTTGTAAAGGATTTACTTGTAAACTTTCAGCAGTTGGGTTGCAACTAGGGGTTAAAACCGGTATTGAAATACCGGTATTAATACCGGTATTGAAGAAGTACAAATAATACCGATACCGATATTATAGGTTTTCGGTATTGACAAAAATTGCTATTGTAAAATTTAGGCAATTTAGTCCTCCGATGGGCAAATAAACTGTTTTTGGAGGATTCGGAGAAAAAAAAGTTTCGGGGTATTTTGCAGTTAACCTCTTTTTTTCGTTTTCTATTCCTTTCTATCAAAGAAAACTATTTATTGCACTAGCTTTAAGAGTGATTCATTCAACTGTAGCCATTTCTTCAACAGAGTGGGAAATTATTGAAAACCTTTATGACACCTTACGTCCTGTTGAAATAATTCTTAAAGGTTATGCTCGAAAGATGCATCACTCCTGACAGCTGAATCATCAATGAAATTTATTTCAAAGAAACTAGGAGAGAAAAATAATCCAATAGCAAAAGAGTTAAAAGATTGTCTTAGAAATCGTTACATTTCAAGAAGACAGCATGACATTGTAGGTTTAATCAATATCTTCATAATCCCGAAGTTTTAAAAGTTCAAGAAGAGGAAAGTTTTTCTGTTCCATCAAAATTAGTTCTCAAAAGAACTGCAGAAAGGCTCCATAAAAGACTTTTCCCTAAGAATGTGGTTGATTTGGAGATAGAAATGGAAGAACAGGAATTTCCATGTAACCCTGAAAATGTAGCTGCAAATAAGACTGAAGTGGAAGCAGATTCATTACTGAGTGAATACATGCAAGAAATGGACAAACTAGGAAAAGTGCCATCTAAAAAAAATTCCATTGATTTTGATGTTACTAATGAATTTAAAAGCTTGGAAGTTACTTTACAGAGAAGTGAGAATTTAGAGAAGCTGTACAAGGCACTGCTTTCAATTAAACCTACAAGTGCAGAATCAGAAAGAGCCTTTTCTGCTGCAGGCCTATTTCTGACGAAACTGAGATCAAGTCTTCTGAACAATCCCTAGATGCTCTTTGTTTCCTCAAAGCATACTTTCAAAATCAAACTAAGAAATAAATATTTAGATACTAATAATTTCTATCTACCCCAGTAGTTGTATAATAATATGCTAAAAAAAAATTCAAATAATATTTTTATTACAATTTAGTAATTTACTGTATAAACTTTTTCGAATAGAATGCCATCTATTTGGAGTTGGGTCATTAATTTATAGTAAATATGGTGAGTACTGCAAGTCCCTCAGACTTGTGGGAGGGTTGGTAGGGTGGCACCATAATAAATCAAAATAAATTATTTTTTTCATAATACCGGTATCAATACCGGGATTAGCATAATTGCCTCCAAATACCGGTATTGAAATTTTTCGGTATTATGCAAGCACTAGTTGCAACATGAGCATTAAAGTTCACTATCTGAACAGTCATCTGGATAAATTTCCAGAAAATCTTGGTGATGTTAGTGAAGAGCAAGGTGAAAGGTTCCACCAAGATATCAAAGTGATGGAAGAGCGATACCAAGGAAGATGGGATACCCATATGATGGCTGACTACTACTGCTGGAGCCTGCAAAGAGATTGTCTTGACATCTCTCATTCTAGGAAGTCATATAAGAGAAAATTTATCAGCACTGAAAAGTAAGAAAACAAGAAAAAGACAATGTTAAGAAAACTGGTCCCGTGCTTGCTTTAATATGGATTCATTTTTTGCTTATTTAAACACTTTTAATCACTTTATGTGTCAATATTACCATTGTATATTAAAGTTCACTCCCTGCACAATTGTTTACTTTTCCATACTGATTCTGAGTATGTAAAAACTTATTTTTTGAAAAGAAAAAAATTGGGCATAACCCTGCCAAAATGCGATATCTCCAAAATATCCGTATTTGATTGCTCGAAAACCTGACGTGATAGCCAAAAACTAAGGTGATTTTTTAAATCAGCACATCAAAGTTACCTAAAAACAGGTGTTAGAATTAAATCAGCAAAATTGGTGTTGGGCAGTGTAATCAATGAGGAGGGCCAAAAACTGGCACAGTGCTCAGGCCAACTATAACGACCCATTTCTCAAACTTCTGTGTTATTATTATTATTATTATTATTATTACCAGTACCAGCATGAGTCGAACCCCCGACCTCAGTGTATTCACTTCGCTTATATAGGTAAACGTGGTTACTCACTGAGCTATACAGGGACTGTTTAACCGATATACATATAGCTTTCAAAGTTATTACGTTAATTGTTTTCAGTTGTGACCCCCTAATCTCTTTCTTTACTCTTAAGTAATCAAATTTTCTTTCTCTATCTTTAGACAACTTCTTGGCACTTAATTAGTGCCAGAATTTGCGCTTCGTTCTAAATTGGATCCTCCCTTACGTAAAAACTCGACCCTGTTTGCGTTTTGTATTTTTATTTTAAAGGTTTAAAATTAAGCGAAATTAGAAGAAAATAACGCTTTTGTAATATAGTTACACGCGCGAAAATACAATCCGTTTTAATAGTGTTGAATTAAGAACGTTGCGTTACGAGACTGGTTAAAAATAGTTAACATTTTTTTATAACAAAATATTCTTAATTTTAATTGAATTAGAATGCTTTGTATTTTCGCCTGAATAATGTAGAATATATCAGACACTCGTTACTGTATGAATAATATATATATATATATATATATATATATATATATATAGGATAGAACTTAGAATGGTCCCCTGAGGTCTTTTATGATACACACAGACCGGGCATGGAACAAGGAACTCTTCTGGGAAAATTAAATTCACTATAGTCTGAATAAGTAATGGTAAATGACAAACACTATAGTTTTTTCTTTTTTATGATGTTAGCCCGACGTGGGCAATGGGTCACTCGCAAAGAGGCCCCAAAAATATAGCTTCCCTCACCACCTAGCTATCTGCAAAGCAGATAGGATCCAGCTTTGGGGCAGGATGTAGGGTTGAAAGCAGCCTAGCCCGACTATATTTAGAACCTCAATATGAGCACGATAACAACATGTGTGTATCATATATATACACAATATTTATCAATATATATATATACTGTATATATGGAATGTCATGCATGAACCGCTAGAATGAATTCACCTTTTGACTATGATACAAAGCTAAATGTAACGTGTCGTATAGAATAGATGCTCCATCCACAGCCTTTTAAAAGTTTACCTATGCTTAACATGAACAATTCCCAGTGATACTGTATCATTGATAATGTATCACTGATACAATTGTATTTTGTATCGTGTATCAAAATATATCGAATGCGGGTAACTTGTAATCACCGACATACCATTTGGCAGTATCTTGTATTAAAATCCTGTATTAAAGTATTAAAATGTATTGTATTAAAATCTCGTATTAAATCTTGTATTAAAATCTTGTATCTTGTATTAAAATCCTGTATTAAAGTATTAAAATGTATTGTATTAAAATCTTGTATTAAATCTTGTATTAAAATCTTGTATCTTGTATTAAAATAGTATCACCGATATGCGATACATCATTACTTACAATTTATTCTTAAATTTAATTATTGAAGAATATTCAGAAAGCAAATGTTAAAAAAGTACCCTTCAGTGACAAGAGGTTTCCTTAAAATACAATATGCCTTTTCATCAAGTGCTCCACTGGAGCGTTTATTTATTAGTTTGGGGAGAAAGGTTTCTTGGCTCAAACTGAAAAGATTATCCGAAAATTTTGTTGTCTTAATCTGAATTTATTTTATATGAAAATCATCATTCGGTATTGTTTGATGCATTGAAAATCACCATTCAATAATGTTTGATGTATTAAAAATCATCGTTCAACATTGCTTGATGCATTGAAAATCATCATTGAACATTGTTTGATGCATTGAAAATCAACATTGTTTGATGCATTGAAAATCACCATTCAATAATGTTTGATGCATTAAAAATCATCATTGAACATTGTTTGATGCATTGAAAATCATCATTGAACATTGTTTGATGCACTGAAAATCAACATTGTTTGATTCATTGAAAATCACCATTGAACATTGTTTGATGCACTGAAAATCATCACTGAACATTGTTTGATGCATTGAAAATCATCATTCAACATTGTTTGATGCATTGTAACAGCAGTTGCTATGGAAATATAACCCTTATTTATTAGGCCTATCATTTTATTTTCATAAAAAGCATAGGATATATATATATATATATATATATATATATATATATATATATATATATATATATATATATATATATATATATAATATATATATATATATATATATTACAGGGTGGGCCGTAAGTTTCCATACATAGGAAAAATAAACATTTTTTTAGGGACAACCATTTTTTTTTATAATATGCTCTACATGGTTGCCATTGTTTTGAAAACACATTTCAATACGTGTTCCCCACTGTTGATGAACACGCATTAGCACAGTTGACGTTATGCTTGTAATGGCGTTGGTGATACGTTCCTTTAGATGATTTATGTCTCGTATCTTTTCCTGATACACCATGGCCTTCAAGTGCCCCCAAAGATAGAAATCAAGGGGGGTGAGATCTGGGGATCTGGGAGGCCACTCCACAGGACCACGCCGACCAATCCAAGCATCCGGAAACTGCTGCTGATCCAAATACCGACGCACGTGAAGACCATAATGAGGTGGAGCTCCATCTTGCTGGAAGTAAACTGGGAAGTTACCTTCCTCGTTTAGCAGGATGGGAAAATCTCTTCTTGCAACATGTTAAGATACCTTTCGGCATTAAGATTTCCACTGACAAAAAAATTGGTCCAATAATTCTGTCACCCCATCCCGGCCCACACCATCACTTTACCGGCACCTTGCATCTTCGTCGGACTCAGCCAGTTAGGGTTAGCATTACTCCAATAACGTATGTTTTGCCGATTAACCTCTCCATTGACGTAAAAATTTGCTTCATCAGTAAACAAGATCTTACAAACGCATATTCTTAGGGTATCTGAAACATAAAAACAAACGTTTAAATTTTCCTATGTATGGAAACTTACGGCCCACCCTGTATATATATATATATATATATATATATTATATATATATATATATATATGAAAATTATTTCACGAAAGTAACACGTAAAAAATATTTATGATGAATAAAACCACGAAGGAAAGGAAACACAAAACGGTGCTCAAGCGCTTTCGTCTAATGACATCCTCAGGAACACTTTGTTTGAGTGTTCCTGAGGATGTCATTAGACGAAAGCGCTTGAGCACCGTTTTGTGTTTCCTTTCCTTCGTGGTTTTATTCATCATATATATATATATATTATATATATATATTATATACCATAAAAGTATCTTGTATTAAGTAATGTATCGTCGATACGTATCATGTATCTTGTATCTTCACAGCAAGAAATGAGACTTTTAGTAAACTTTCACAAAAAGTCCTATAACGTCCAATGTACCGCAGCGTACTTTTCCTATACCTTTATGTAAAATAAGATAATACATTTTATTTATTTAATAATATTTATGTAAGTCACATAACTTAAATATTAAGTTAATTTTGAGTTGACAATCTTTACCTGAGGAGGGGCGACAAGATTACAAGCTTAACCTTCGTGAAATGAGAAATACTCGCACGGGACATTTGAAAGGTTAAATGTTTGTAAACAGACATCATCAGACATTTACTAAATGTTTCCTAAATATCTATTTAAAGGTATTTTTGGAATATCTTATAAAAGTCGACCGTTTACCAAAAGTAAACATCACTGCAGATGTAGACAAAATGGCGTACATTCACGTGTATTTTGTTAATGGAACTCATTTTTTCATTATTTTAAATATTAGAATTAAGAAACCGTTTATATATTTTATAAACTTATCTAAACATTTAGCTAAACTCGTCTTGGTATATCTTAAAACGTCTTCTATGTATGAATAAAGCAGTGGTCCCCAAGTTTTTCTGACTCAAGGAACCCCAATGTCCTACGTTCTTTCGCGACACAGCGGAAAATTTTCACCTTCCACTATTCAATATCCTGTCTTTCTCTCTCAACACCCTCAATACCACGTAACTTCAAACTGAGCCTATGCAGTTTCTGTATGGCTGTAATAAATCAAGAATGCTTTGTTTTATTTAAAATTCCCCTGTGGGTGTGTAAGAAATTTCATGTGTTGAATTGCGAAATTCTCATATACCTTGGTTAACCTTGGTTTGCTTTCGCCTGAATTGTTCATTCTGACGAAGGTCAAGCTTGTCACTCCAGCTTAGATCTACAGTTTAACGTGGAATCCGAACCACGCCCATCAGCAGCCCAGCGTCTTAACCTCTAGGCTACCCCAGGGTACCCATTTATCTACCAACCAATTTTGTTTTTATTGTGTGGAAGGATGAACAGCTGGGTTTTCTGAGCGCTGCTTGCTGTCACCGGGTCTCGATCCCGGGGCCGATGGATTCGTAGTCAGCGACGCTAACCACTACACCACCGAGGCGCATATATATGAATTTCGCTTTTTATGTTTCTTTGTGGTTGTGCATTTTATATATATATATATATATATATATATATAATATATATATATATTGTGTGTGTGTGTGTGTGTGTGTGTGTGTACCGAAAGTAAAAGAACACGTTTGAGGAGCCATTTCAGGCCACAATTTTAATGTTGTGAAATTATAATTTCTTCTTTATAATTTCCTATCCTCATTTTCATTTTTCAACAAACCTGAAGGATCTCGGCTGTTTACGTTAGAAAGAATTCTTCAAGTTATAAAGTGGTAAGTCATATAAGGCATTCTCAGAATGCAGCTGAAGTTGCTCAGCAGTAATAGAAACATTATGGCCGGACTCATCCAATACGTAGGAACATTTTGAACCTTGTACAGTTCGATAACAGAACTAAAACACAGGAAATCGACAAGACGATACTGTGACTCTGACAACCTCCTCTTGATCTTGATCGTTGGCGATCCTTTGTTTGACCGATGAGGCCACGTTCAAGTTGAAAGAAAAAATTAGTGGGAATTAGTGTAAAGCCTGGAATTTTGTCCGGGGGAAACATCTTACTCTCTCTCATATGATACGCGTTCAGATCACAACTTAAAAATTACTTCCATTGTTAAAGATCGTACTACAGCACTAAAACAACATTATATAGTGAGAATGTATGAAAAATGTCAAGTAAAAGTATAGCCGGAGCTAGAGCGCTAATGAGAAACAGCTCAGGAGTTGTAAGAGTACTTTCTAAAGTTAGTCTGACATTGAAACTGGGCGTCTTGAATAGCTTCAAAACAAGCTTGGGTTCGAAATTATAGCCACTGAACTCAAAGTACTGACAATATTAGTCAAATACTGCATAATGCTTTGAAGTTGGAGGGTGTTGATTAGCTATATCTTAATTTTAGCAGATTGGGGTCTTCCAAATAAAAGGAAACACAGAAGTTGCTCTACTCATCAAACGGTGATGAGGACCGAGAGAAAGATTTTATATTAACAAAATTTTATATTCCTATCAGTTTTCCAGCCCTTAAATTTGATACAACAAATGTCCTACGACACCTACAATAATAAAGAAGAAAATAATGAAATAAAGTGTTGTACTAACTTAATATATTAAAAAAAATTAGAAATGAGTTTAATTAAACTGTGCTAAAGCAATTAAGCTTTCATTGATATGGTTCCTAAATGCTAAAATTGCATACTATAACTGAAGATTAGTTATCATAATTCAAATTACATTAACATCTTTTTGTTTTTGTTAATAAATAAGTTAATAAATAGCAGGACGAATGATAATATTTATAATACTGTATTTATGCTTTAGCCTCCTTGGTAACATCTAATGTCAAATGACGAAGGGGATTCACAGATTTTCGTAGTATTGGCACCACTACTCCACCAAGAAAGACAGAGAAGCACCTTAGTCGATGAAATCTAAAGTCCTAGTCCGGATTCGAACCCATGAATTTTTAAATTAACAGACTGGTGCTCTAGTAATACGCTACTTGGTGGAGCCAAGGGCGAATGCCCGCAAAAATGCCCCCCCCCCATATAAAAAAGAGAGACCCGAAATCAAGGTCTCCCATTTTTTTTATATAAATGTTGAGAAGATTGTGTAGTGTGTAAAATGCATGTATGTGTAGTAAAGAATAGAGGGATATGTGTGTTGGAAAGCATGCTGGGTTGCTCACAGGGCAGATGAGACACGGAAAAGGATCCGCTAAAGAGGACATTGACAGGAGAAACGGGAGTTACAGCACTCCCTGTCTCTTGCCTAACGTCCCCCACCCTCACCCCGGAACCCCGGAGTACTTCCCTGGGTGATTGGTGTCTACAATCTCCTCCTATAGACATTCTACGTAGTATACCATTGGATGTTTAGTAAACATTCTCGATATAAACGTTGAATATACGTACAACATTGGACGCCTAATAAATGTCCTAAAAGGACGTTTAAGACAGTTTATCCCGTGACATAGGTCCCCTATACTAGATACCTTTTACCGTACGCTTTGCAAACTTTTAGAACGTCTTTTAATATACGTTTTATAAACCGTTAGTGGACGTCCCATTTCAGAGTGTGTTGTATCAAATAATGTATTGTTAATATGTATCATGAATTATGTATCGTGTAACAAATATACTGAGGAGTATCCTGTATCGTGTATCAAGTATACTGATGAGTATCTTGTATCGTTTAACATAATATATTTCTATGATACATGTATCTTGTCCATATTTGATTGTACATTCGTGAAAAAATTATTTTTACTAAAATGTTAAGGAAATCACCGTACACAGATTATTACAATTAGGATTATAGTAACTTACGAAAGTTAAAAATACATAATTTTGCTCAGTACAGGGTGTTCATAAAGTCACGCAAGCGAATATGCATGTACACTTCACCATATTCACTCGCGTGACCTTTATGAACACCCTGTATTAAATAGGGCAAAACTCACTAAAGCTATGCCTTGGATTAATACATAATAGGGCGGAGTGAAAAACTCATTTTTCGAATTTTCAAATTGGCTAGTGTGGAAAATGTGTGGAGTAGTGAGGAAATAAGCTGGTATAAATTTAAAATCATAACATTAATATCTTCAGGTGCCACAATGACCTTCAATATTGAAAAAAATTGAAAAAAGCAGATTTTAACCAATAATTACAGAAGAGTCCACGATGCACAATAGACAAGAATTTATTCACACTTGTATAAAAATAGCTCAGTCAACCTTTAAAAAAAGTTTCTATTCTCTAAAAACAGTTTTCTATAGTCAGCTCACTCAGCTGTCACGTGAGTACCTCGGTTCAGTGTAGCTGTCGCTCTCGTAGCAGGTGGGTGTTCTGTTGTTGGCGTTACTCAATAGTCTAAACAATATTTCTTATATATTTTGCATTTCTGTATTGTGTTGCCCTAAGTTTGCCATGTACTATTAACTGAAATTAACGTATAATTGATATTAGCTCTTTCTTTTTCAGATTTGTATACTTTCAAAATGTCTCGAGTTTGTGCAAAATCAACCAGGGCCTCAACTGAGTGCCCCATGTTTGGTATGGGGGAAGATTTGTGGCACAGGAATCTTCCTACATACGAAGGAGTTTTTAAATATTACTTGTTTGTAAGAAACGATTTGAAACAGAATACTAATAAAGATCCTTCAATATCTCAAATATTAGAACAAGTTGTTGATAAATTGAAAACAATTTGGGAAAGTGCTTCCGTCCCAATTCTGTCAGACAGGCGAATTGAAACAATGTTCAGAAGCTACCACGAAAAGTATCGTGTCATTATGAAGCCATACCAAAGCAGAAAAAATTCTGAAGCTTACAAAGCAAAGATTGATATGTTCAAAAAAGAAGCACACACGAAACTTTTTGACATTGCAGCGTGCAAGTGCAAAGTACTAACACAATGTTCTTGTCCCAAAGAAAAAACGGTTCCAAAGGAAGAAGTGACGTTCCTCTTAGATCAAAGGAGTGAAAGAAAACTGTTTATTGATAGAGTAGATATTACACTCTCAAAGAAAAAGCATCTACGTTGCTAAGAAAGCAAAAAGAAGCTGTGAGGCTCACCAAAGAATCTTCACAGGAGAAATTGCAGGATACAAATGTTGAATTATCATCATCGACATCAAATAGTGAAAGTGAATCTGGCGAAATATCAGACGATACATTTCCAGAGCCAGTTAGCTCGAAGAGAAAGCTCGAACAACCTGAAGAACAATTATTCAAGAAAAGGAAAACTACAAATCTACCTTCAGTGGCTACTGCTTGTGACAGGACTGCAGTTTCAGATCGAGCTGCAGCATTCATTGTTAGTGCAGTATTGCAAGATATTGGAGAAGTTTCTATTGACAATACATCTGAAGTAGTGGATAGGAGTAAAATCAGAAGAGAAAGACAAAAGAAGAGATCAGAAATTATGAAAGATCAAAATCAGGTCCCAATCAGAGGAATCTATTTTGATGGTCGAAAAGATTCTACACTCTTCCAAGAAAAAAAAGAGTCCAAAGTATATCAGAAGAAGGTAACAGAAGAACATATCACTTTAGTGAGAGAACCTGGTTCAGATTATTTGGGCCATTATTCTGTGAATTCTGGATCAGCTGAAGAAATATGTAAAGGAATGTTTGAGTATATTGGAAATAATGACATGAACCTGGAAAACCTTGTTGCCACTGGATGCGATGGTGCAGCAGTCAACACTGGAGAAAAGGGAGGCGTTATAAGGCTTAAGAATTGAAGCTGAAGAAGCCAGTTCAACATTTAGTGTGCCAGCTCCATGCCAATGAATTGCCATTACGCCCTTTAGTTGCAAAGCTGGATGGAAAAACATCTGGCCCCCGCGGATTCACCGGTCCTATTGGCAGGGAATTAGAGAACTGTGAGAGTCTTCCTATTGTCGAGTTTGAAAGGATTGATGCTGAGGAACCAACTGTAGACTGTGAAGATCTTAGCACCGACCAAAAATATCTAATTGATATTCATCAGGCCATAACAAAGGGATATTGCTCTCCAGATCGTTCTCATCGTAGTCCAGGCAAAATGGCACATTCACGATGGCTGACTACAGCAAATCGTTTGCTTCGTCTATACGTTTCAACTGTAAGTCCATCTGAGAACCTCATGAACATTGCTTCTTTTATAATGAAGGTCTACATCCCAATGTGGTTTTCTATTAAGCAAAGTACGTCTTTTGTCAATGGCTCAAAACATGTTTTCAAAACTATTGAACTAACAAGAACACTGAATGACAAAGTAAAGGATATTGTAAACCCTGTCATACAAAGAAATGCATTTTTTGCAAATCCAGAAAATATTCTAGCATCAATGATTCATGATGACCGCAGCGCCATAAGAGAATTAGCGTGGAGGCGAATAAAGAAAGCAAGGCAAACAAACAAGGAAAAAGTTGTGAGTCGTTTCACAGTACCTGTTATTCAATTTGAAGCTACTGATTATACTGATTTAATTAATTGGCAAAAATGCATTGTCACTGAACCACCTGTGACAAGACACCTGACAGAAAATGAGATTGAAGAATTCATAGAAAACAAGAGTACCCCTCCATTCGAGAAATTCCCTTGTCATACACAAGTAGTAGAAAGAATGGTAAAATTAGTGACTGAAGCATCATCAAAAGTATTTGGATTGAACGCGCGAGATGGCTTCATAAGATCAACACTTCAGTCACGTAAAAAAATGCCATCATTCGAAAGTAAAGCTGAATATAAAGTTTAAATAAAACGTTAATAGAAAAAAACATGCGCAAGGATGGGTGGTTGGGAGGGCATGGGTGGAGCTCGACACGCAGCCACCTCCTCGTGGTGAGTTCTGGATTATTTAGATCATTAATCAAAAGAACATTGATCTAAATAAACTAAGAGCTGCGTAATTCAGTAACTATTTTGGTAATTGGAACACTTAATATATAATAATAACAAGTAAGTTTCAGTTATTGTACTAATGCAGAATATAAGAAAATCATTATATTTCACTTTTTTCGACGGCTTTGTGGCACCTGAAGATATAATTTCGCAGGACTAATATTTATGCACAGTCATTATCTATAGCACCCACATATTTTCCGCACTAGCCATATTTGAATTTCGAAAAAAGGTTTAAAAACCTCATTTTCGACATGCAACCCATGTCACTGCTAATAATTCTGCCAATATTAATGTTCTCGTTCTATTTTTTCAGATTTGAAGAGAGGAGACGATAACAACTAATAATTATCAATCAAAATGCCTTGGAAAAAGGAGGAAATTTTTTGCGTCACTACTTATTTGGAGACGAAATCATTCAAAACTGTGCAAGCGAAATTTCGCAGGAAGTTCAACTTCAACAATTATCCCCAGAAAAGCCAAATTTATCGTTGGGCACACAATTTCAAGCCACAGGATCAGTAAACAATCTCAACAAGAAAGCAGAAACACCCAGATCTGGCAGGAAGGTGACTGCAAGATCTCCTGACAATGTGAATGCGGTGAGAGATTCTGTCGGAAGGAGTCCGAAAAAGTCAATCCGAAGACGTTGCCAAGATCTGGGTCTTTCACGTGCGTCAGTGCAAAGAATCTTGATCAAGGATCTTCAGCTGTACCCATACAGGATCCAGATCAAGCATAAACTCACACCAGCTGACATGGCAAAACGTGTTGTGATGTGCCGGTGGTTCGAGAACAAGATCGAAGAGGATCCTGACTTTCTTGATGATGTTTGGTTCAGCGACGAAGCACACTTCTTGCTCAGTGGGTATGTCAATAGCAAGAACAATGTGTTCTGGGGCACACAAGCCCCAGACGAGGTGCTTCAGAGGCCCTTGCACTCTGTGCAGGGCGTCAGGGTGATTGACAACTTCGCTCGTCGGCTTCAAGTGTGTCTGCAGCGCAACGGCGGTCATTTGGAACATGTGCTCTAATAAATGTATCCTTTGATCTAGAGACCTCAAATCTTCAGTTTTTAATTGTTATCATATCAGCTTCCAGGAAATGTAATCTTTTGGAGTTTATTTTCTGAGTAATAAATTATTATCATGTCAATGGGTTCCATCTATTTTGAGACACCCGGTACATAATCATGGAGGATATATTTTAAATAAATATAAAAAAATATATGGAAAATATATATTTATTTATTGGCAAATATTTAAAATTTTGTTAATAATGGAGAGTGTAAATTTATACCGTAATTAATTCAATTTGTAAATTAAAATAAATAGAGCTCAATGGATTTTAATAAAATAAAAATTATACCGTATTATAATGCAATGAATTATAACTGAATCATAAAACGTGTGTAATTTAGTACAAAAGTACTGTACAAAGTACAAATTAAATTAAAGTACAAATTGATGCGTAAAAATGTAGGATATTAATAACAAAAATTATCGTAGTTTGTAAATTAATTTGCAAACGGTGGTATAGTGGTTAGCGTCGTTGACTACGAATCCATTGGCCCCGGGATCGAGTCCCGGTGACGGCAGGCGGCGGCGCGCAGCAAATCCCAGTTGTTCATCCTTCCACACAATAAAAAAAAAATTGGTTGGTAGATAAATGGGTACCCTGAGGTAGTCTAGTGGTTAAGACGCTGGGCTGCTGGTGGTGCGTGGTTCGGATTCTACGTTAAACTGTAGGTCTAAGGTGGAGTGACAAGCTTGACCTTCGTCAGAATGAACAATTCGGGCGGAAGCTAAAACCAAAGTAACTTGCTACGAACTTCTTGAAATGGATCAGCCCCCCTCCCCTTGGTACGATTGTGTCTCAAGGCTCAACCTAAAACTGTCTCAAGGAGTAAATTCACAATTAAAAATGGATTTATTTATTGGAGCCGTAGGCGTAGGAGGCCGGGGGATCAAAGGAGTCAATTGACCCCCCAAATTCAACCCAACCGATATTTTTCGGGCAATTACACCCGAAAATTAGGGCAAAAGCCCAGTACACATATTTTCAATCACCGAGATTTCATTCGAAACCGTTTATAATTTTCGTATAGGATATCATCCCTTTGACCAAAATTTATGTCCTCAGATCTTGAATCAAGCAATATTTGATTACAGAAAGGAAACCTGTCGCAAACACGAGTATTTAAGTACCCCATTTGATATTAACCTGTTATAATTTACTCTACTGTTGTAACTTGTTTGGTGCTCAGCCTTTGTACAGTTGTGTATACCTACAAAGATGTTTAATAAAAATATGACTTAAAAATCGATTTTCGGTTTTGCTTATTTTTTTCGGGGGACAAAACTTGCTTGATCCCCCCCACCCACCCCCACACACACCTCCCGGACAAAATCAGGCACCCACTCGATGAAAACCTTAGTATAGTCTGAAAGCTTTTTCCTTAAATAAATCCATTTTTTTCGTTGTGTTCTCTCCTTTAGCCTTTTCATGACTGGCGGTACTTAATAGTCCTCCCACCGGAAATAATAATATAAATTGTACTACAGGGTGTTCAAAAAGAAACGCAACCCGAATAGAAACAAAAGGTTACGTTACATTGATATATGCATTCTCCATTGGGTTGCTTTTCTTTTTGAACACCCTGTATAATGCAACGTTTTCCGGAAATGCTTTTACATGTTTAAACAGGTGTTGTTTAGTTGCTAGGGAAGGAAACCGGAAAAGTGTGTCATTTCAGTTGCTAAATTATTTGGTTTTGAATAACGATAAAACCAATACTTTTGGAGTTTAATTAAAGAAACATAATATATATATATATATATAGATATATATATATAATATATATATATATATAATATATATATATATATATATATATATATATAATATATTGTCAAAGGGTTATTCAGCTTCTCATAAGTG
>JAJOZX010001282.1:560000-585000 GCA_023014485.1 Bathynomus jamesi | reverse complement strand
GGAATTCATTCCTGTGAAACTGCTGCAGTTACCCCAAAACTTTCTTTCCCTATGGACCACCTGAGCTGCGTTTTAGATCTCAGGGGCTGGACCCCTTTTAAAAAATAATGTAACATACTGTACCATATTCCTAACATTCTCGGACACCCTTTACATGGTGGGAGTCCACGCACTTCCAGAAAGGGTTCGTGGATTACAGTTTGGGACCCACTGTCGTAGAGTAGGGTTTCCCAAACTTATTTTCTTCTGTATCACCTACAAGAAAACAGGAAATCCACGGTACCCTCAAATTTTTTTCACCGTAGGCCTATACATCATCATTATTTTACATGTAACGAAAAAGTATAATTTATTGTTTAATATAATATATGTATCGGTAAGCAATAACTTGCCTAACCTTTAGTTTGGGAGTAGCTGATTTGTAGGGTATGACAAAAGTAAATAGACCCTTCTGATATTTGGTTTTTCCAAAGTGTTTAGATTTTGATAATAAAAATTTAGTGAATCAATATACAGGGTGATTCAAATGTTCTGCCCCAAAAATAATTGTACAATAAATATCTTTGGGACAGGACGTATGAATCACCCTGTATTTAGATTCGTGTTGCTTTCCCCTTTGCTTAATGTAAAACTGACACACACACACGTTCTGGCATTCCATTGATCAGCTTTGCTATTTGTTTTTTAGGTATTGCAATCCATTCTTCTGCAATGGCTTTGACGAAGCTTTCTCTGGATGTAGGCTTTGGCTTCCTTAATATCCTACCTAGCATGTATCACACAGTCCATATTGGATTCGTATCCGGGGAGTGACTTGGTCGTGGAAGACATTCAATTTCAGAGTTGTCATGAAATCTCTGTGTAGCGCGAGCGATATGAGGTGGGTCACCATCTTCTATGAATACACTTTGGTGTGGCGATACATTTTCTTTGAAATAAATAGGTAGCAGTCCCACTCCCAGGATTTTAGCATACTTGCCTGAATTAACAGCTCCTGTGTAGAACCACCAGGTTTGTTCTTCCATTGACCCATCCAAATTGCTCCTCATACCATTAGAGAAAAACCTCTCCTGTTTTACCATAGTTTGAGGATGCCCCAGAGAAAATTTTTTGGATAGACGTCTTCATACCCACACACGCCCACTGTCTAAAGATGAAACAAACCGAGATTCATCCGAGAAGATAACGTTGTTACAAAAGTGTTTAATGTAAACAAAAGGTTTTTTAAGGTTTTTAACAAAACTGGGCCTACCTCATAATTTTGAACACAGTATTTTGTTTCGTCTAAAATCCAGTTTCATTTTGTTTAATTAAATGTAATTTTTTGTGTACACGAGTGTAATTTATTCTCGCAAAAAGTAACTATAAACTTTCAAAGAATTTCGAATCCAGACTCCTGTACAAACTTTTCTTTATCATTAGTTTCATTTCTGTAGCCTACGCTAAGTTAACTAATGAAGTTTATTTTTAATAAATTCATTATAAAATACGCCAAAACCCATACTGTATTTAGTTAATCCCTTTAATATCTCATTTTACTAACATACAAATACAACCTCTCAAACAAACATTATGAATTAATCTCTAAACACAACATGGCGTCATTTCGCTACAAAAATAACGCAACAATTTTCTTCAACTTTTTCATCTTCTCCAAACCATTTTCATTTCTTTCATTCATCATTCCCCTTTTCCCTTTTGACAATTTTGTCTTCTTGCATCGCAGGAAACTTTTCCTACCACAATTTTCCCGTCTTTAAGCTTTATTTTTTTCCATGCTGTATCAAAGAGAGGGGTTTTTCCCTTGTCCATCCACCGCTGCTCTCCACACCCAAGTCATGTCAAGGATTTGTCGGACAAATGTATAGTAGCACATCATTCCATCTGTTTGTAACTGCCAACTTTCGCGTTTTAACCATTTCGTGGCAATACGAGAAACTGTAAAGTTTGTTCTTTAAAATCTTTTATTTTATTTGAACTTGGGACGTTAAGAAGTTTCATTCTAACGGCTTCAAATTGGCTTTATTAACAGACTGCCTTCAGTAAGAGAAACGGGAAAAATTGTGAGTGAAAATTCTATTTTTAAGTTATAACTTGGAGAATTCCTCTTTTATTAAGAAAAATGTTAAAAAAAAAAAATATATATATACATATATATATATATATATATATACACACGTGTGTGTGTGTGTGTGTGTGTGTGTGTGTGTGTGTGTGGAATCTATTTAACGCCCGGTTAGGCGTATATATACACAGTACAGTATATATACAGTACAGTTAGATTAAGGATATAGTGTAGCTCGATTAACTATTTGGTATGGTGCAGATTTTTCTCCGTGTAGCGATCGACCTCCTACTTTCTCTTACTGCTGAAAGCAGAGCAGCTACATGAAGCAATTAAGGATCTTCCTTCAGCGGAGCATAAAATTCATCAATCAGTGATGAAACAGAATTCGCGTTACCATGTTGCTTTTACGTCATTTTAAAGCTTTAACTGTCGTTGCGATGTGAGTTACGTAACGAAGATTCTTCACATCTTTCTACTTAGCTCTATGGTGTGTGTGTATATATATATATATATATATATACATTTTAACTGCAAACAACACACAGTATAATTAATGTAAAGAACGACGCTTGTATAGAAGAACGTTCCGCACAATGAGGAGGGAGAACGAACAAATGAAAAATGAGGTAACCGATATATATATATATATATATATATATATATATACATACACACACAGTATATCGGAATATTTATTACGCTTAGTTTACAAATTAAACAGCAAAATTGTAGCCTGTTCTTAACCTTCCATTAAAGACATTTTTAATTTTAAGTTATTAATAATGCAATATAGCAAATACGGACTACATTATAACTAATTATCTTCCATTAAAAACTGTTGCTCGTTTTGTATATAAAATAATTTAACAGTTTAATTCTGAAGTGAGAAATACATACTGATCAACAGGGTGTTCATAAAGTCACGCAAGTGAAAATGCATGTACACTTCACCATATTCACTTGCGTGACTTTATGAACACCTTGTATGAGTATGTATAAATTTGAGTGTGTTTGTATATATGTAAACATATTCCGAATTGTCTTGACTCAAGTTTAGAAATGTCGAACTATATTTTGCGTTAGGTTTTCTTGGCGACATATATTTCCCTTTTAACCTCTTACCGCCCAGTGTCACTTCACTGATTTTGTTCTGGCTAACGCCAGACAATTTTATTCAGTCTCTGCAAAGAAATCCGGCCGGTATAAAGGATTAGTAATAACTAAAGTTCTGAAATGAATTGTAACTTTTTCATTTGCAGTCTGTCAAGAAATGTTGAGAGAAGTAAATTGCAGGAAAAACATATGTAGCTTTGAACGTAATAATAATAATAATAATAATAATACCAATAATAATAATAATAGTAATAATACCAATAATAATAATAATAATAATAATAATAACGTCCTGGGTTGTTTAAGTAACTTCTACAGGAGCAGCAAAGTTCCTGTGATAGATGGGACCTACAGCTTTACCCAAGATCGGAACCATCTACGGGTTGGTACATCATCTAAACGCAGAGAACGATCACCCATGTTACGATTGGACTCAACATCAGTGATGCAACGGGAAGCAGTGAAACACGATCGCGACATTCCTCCCATGCCATTTAAAAAAGTCGGAACAAATATGGCCAGAAATGTTTTCACTCACAGTGCTATTTTCCAATATATATATATATATATATATATATATATATATATATATATATAGGGGATGATGATGACGAGATGTCTGTCTGTCTGTTCTATGTTCGTTTATATACGCCTAAACACCTAGGGCAATCTGAGTAGATTTAGTATACACATTGAAGGAGAACCCGGGAAGGTTTTAGTAATGCACCCGTCCCTCCCACCCTAGCTTGTGTTTCAGGGTGTTTTTTCTGCGCAAGGTGCGCAGCTTGCGTTCTAATATATATACGTGTGTGTGTGTATGTATGTGTGTGTGTACTGTCTAGAACAGGCAATTCGGAAACAAGGTTAAATTAATGTATGTGAAAGCGAGTTGTTTGTTTTGCGAAAAGAAACGAAGAGAGAATCACATGTACAAATATTTATTGAAAAAAATGCCGTCCTAGCATTGTTTCCTTAAGCGTCGCTTTGTGCTGCTTTTGTGCTTTGTGCAGACTTATGTTATAAAGGTTCAAAGTAAACAACGTTCCGAGACATCTCTGGGTCAAATTGGCTTTGCTCTAATTTGTGTGCATGAGGTCTCTCTCTCTCTCTCTCTCCTCTCTCTCTCTCTATCTATCTATCTTTCTATCTCGCTGCGTAGTTGTCTATTAGCTACCAGTCAACCTGTCTGTGTTTGACAATATATGTACCTATCTTTCTGTCTATGTATCTAATTTCAATCATTATTAGTGTAATTCACATCATATAGACCTGAGTCGTTCATTGTAGGTAAATAAATGAATGGATAGAAATCATTAATAACAAAAGATGAAAGGCAAATCAGACGAAACCATCAACCATTACGAGATCCTCCTTCACTTTTAGACTAATTCATTCTCTCTGACTTTCTTTCAATTCTGAAGCAATTATTTGTTTTGCTTATTTTTACGCTTTTTTTTTAAATTTTCACTCTAAGTTCTTCAACGCCCTTCTTCTGTCACCGCTAAATGGTTACTAGACAACAACAACACCAACAAAATAAGACCTATTCTTGGCTGAAGAAGAAGAAGAAGGAGCAGAAAAAGAATGAGAAGATGCTTCCATTCACTCTTTCTGAATGATTGCTCTACCGTAATATCAAGAAGTGTGACTCCCTCCTGTGTGCGTTTTGTTTATCTAATCTCAGTATTTATCTCACTTCCTCTTTGAATTTAGACACGCCCTTTCCATGTTTTGGGCACAAATCTAAAATAGATTTTGCGGATTTTCGTTCGTCTGTATCTAGGCCTCTATTTTCCTCTAGGACTATCTTTATCTATATTTATGTTTCTAACAATATCTATGTCTCTATTTGTCTACATCTAGTATGTCTCTAACACTATATTTCTATTGTATCGATCTATGTATTTAAGAATATCTGATATATATATATATATAAAATCTAATCTATATCTCTATCTTATATCTACATTTTCGAACGATATCTAAACTATATATTTCTTTATATGTATCTATGTCTTTAACAATATACTGTATATCATACATATCTCTCTCTCTCTCTCTCTCTCTCTGAATATACAGTGTGTGTGTAGTAATGTTATATATATATATATATACACTGTGTGTGTGTGTGTGTGTGTATATATATATATATATATATCTGTGTGTGTGTGTGTGTATATATATATATATATTTATAATAGTATATGGATGAATTTCACAATTAAACACGTGAAATGAATGAATGATACAACACACAAGGAAACAAAACCCGCGACCTTCAATGAGTCATTGTATCCCCTGGTTGATTTCGAAACGAGTCTCGGCCAAACTTCATCTGGAAGTTGAACGCTGTGCGAGAGAGAGGACAGCTTAAACATATATATATATATATATATATACACACGAGGATACTTCAATAAGTATCCGCATTTTTTATTTTAGTGATAATATAGTATATATAATATATACTCGTAATAACGAGCCAAACTGATATCTATAGGCTTAGTTAGGCTAGCAACAGTATAGGCTTATTTAGGCTACTCGTAGCTGTCACATATCGTACGAGTAGTGAGCATGGCTGCGCCGCTTTCAATTTGCACTCTGGAAGAACAGAGATCCGTGGTTCGTTTTTTGTGGGCAGAAGGTGTGAAAGGAGCTGAAATTCACACGCGTTTATGTGCTCAGTATGGGAATAATGCGTTACCACGGCGAAGTGTGTACGAGTGGATTCAAATGTTCAAGGAAGGTCGGATATGCGTGACAGATGCTCAGCGCTCAGGACGACCGTCAACATCAACCAGTGGTGACAAGCAGGAAGAAGCCAGAGCCATGATTTTCGATGACAGAAGATTAAGAATAAAAGAAATTGCACCTTCATTAGACATCAGTCAAGGGTCAACCTATTCGATAGTTCATGACATTCTTGGCTTTCACAAGGTTTATGCAAGAGCCCAAACAGTTGACAGAAGAGCACAAACGTAATCGTATGGACGTCTGCTCTCGTCTTTTGGCGCGGTATCATAATGAAGGTGAAAACTTTTTGGAGCGCATTATCACTGGAGATGAAACCTGGATCCATCACTATGAACCAGAAAGCAAACGACAGAGCATGCAATGGAAGCATCCAACATCTCCAGTTGCGAGGAAGTTCAAAGCGGAGCCGTCAGCAGGCCCTATCCTTGAACATTATCCAGAGCGTGGAACTACAGTAACAAGTGCATCGTATTCTGACATGTTTCGGAATGAGTTAAAAGCAATTCGCACAAAACAGAGAGGGAGATTGTCGGAAGGTGTTATTCTGTTACACGACAATGCGCGCCCTCATACCGCTGCACAGACTAAAAAATGCCTTCAAGAACTTAAATTTGAAGTTCTCGACCATCCAACCTACAGTCCAGACCTGGCACCTTCGGATTTTTACCTGTTTGGACCACTAAAAGACGCTTTGAGAGGTCAGCGATTCCAAGGCGATGATGACCTGAAGGAGACGGTGCATGACTGGCTACGCACACAGCCAAAAACATTATTTTGTGATGGCATTAGGAAGCTTGTAGATCGCTGGACTAAGTATATTGAGAAACAGGGAGACTATGTTGAGAAATGTTATGTTTATAATCTATCAGATGTGAAAATAAAATTGTGAAAATAAAAAGTGCGGATACTTATTGAATTACCCTCGTGTGTGTGTGTGTGTGTGTGTGTGTGTGTATATATATAATATATATATATATATATATATATATATCAAATTTTAGTTCTTTTATTTATCTCTCTCATCCATACATCTTTCTCATTTCGTCATTTAAAACGTTTTCGAAGATGAGCTCTTCCCCGTTCTGCTTCGTATTCTTAGCTGTACAATATATAATAAAACTTATTTATCCCCTTCACAGATCGTTTAAACTGTTGTCAAAATGTAATAAAACAGGTTTACACTCAGAGGTAAAAAAGGAACATAAAACCCAACATAAATATTGCGTAAGAAGGCAATGCATAAATGAATACTAATGAGGACGTCCCATTTATGCTATATTTATATGTATGTATGTATGTATGTGTATGTATTTTTATTAACACGTACAATACATGATAGCGGGGCGGTATCTATTTATTCACTTATCCATCTAGAGTTGGATGGTTAGCGTCATCCAGTGGCGGTTAAAATTTAAGGGTTTCTGTCGGATATTCTGAAAAAGAAATATATCTATGATTGCTCCATTTCTGTTCTAATACGTATCCAATAGATATCCCATTAGGATATAACCATGTATGGCCTTTTGGTATCCATTGAATATAAGATGCACTGAAAAATTATTAAACTAACATCGAAAACATATCTTTATTCCTATATTGCATCATGTTGCCCTCAGTCAACATACTGGAAAATTGTTTTAATGTACTATGTTGATTTTAAGCAACAAAACCCGCGACCTTCAATGAGTCATTGTATCTCCTGGTTGATTTCTAAACGAGTCTCAGCCAGACTTCATTTGGAAGTTGAACGCTGTGCGAGAGAGAGAGGACAGTTTAAACCTCAATTAGGAAATAGATGTATGCAATATAGGGTTAAGACAAATAGCTAATATCTTAAATTTATATGATGAAGATTCTGTTTGATATGGATGTCTAAGTTTCAGCCATTTCTTATCCAGTGAAGTATTTTCATCTGATCAACCATCCAGCCGATAACCTTCACTCTGTACTTGGATTCGTCAGCCAGACTCTGTACTGAACGGACGCATTTCCTGAGCTCTCTGATTTTGCATCTACTTTTATATATTGCTGAGAATTTTACTTTGGATAGTTTTGAATTTTATATACTTGCGTTTAAATTTACGTTGTTATAGTTAAGTAATTGAATTAGTGGTTTTTAGCGATTTAGAAGTTTTCATAGCGTGCCGGCTTAATTTAACTTATACCTGTGACGGTTTAAATTTTTAACTCCGCGATGCCGTCGCAGAAAGCGTCGTGTGTTAGGTGTAGGGTTAACCGGTGGTATTCGGAATTTAAGGATTATAACGGCGGTCCAATGGCGATTACCGATAGATCAGTTTGTTTCTTTTGCGAGTTCATGGAGGAATTAGTTGACATAAAACGCAGTGTACGTGAGGTAGCGGATAGACTTGCAACGCTTGATGAGGGCAGGGTTAGGGCTACGGTTGACGGAAGCCGAACCAATACTAACGTTGAAGACGTTAGTAATTTGAAGGGTGAGGTGCGTAACTTAGTTTCTAGTTTAGGTAGCTTGTCGGGAAGGTTAGATAGAGTTGAGGAAGAGGTTAAGGTTAGTCCGAGAGTAGTAGATAGCGAGGGATTTAGAGAGGTTAAGGGTGGAGCTAGGCCGCGTACATTAGGTGATAGGAATCCCCCCCCTATCGAGGTTTCGAACCCTTTCGCCCATTTGGAAAGGGACGTGAATGAGGGGGAAACTATTTTAATTGGGGACTCTTTAGTGCGCCACATGGACAAAGAGTTCGTTAAACGGAATCCAACCAAGGAGGAGGGTCTGTCTCCCAGGGGCCAGGGTTGACAGAGTTAGAGACGAAGTGGATAGGGTTGACGTTGCTTCCCGTCACTCAATGTTGGTGACGATGGTAGGAGGCAACGACTCGTATAGGCCCGATACGAGAGTGCCTGACCTTTTGGAGAGATATAGGGGGTTAATTAGGTCCCTGAAGGCGAGGTCAGATAGGTCTTTAGTTCTAGGTATTACCCCTAGGCACGGGTTGGGTCTTAGAATTACGTCCAAAACAATATTTTTGAATAACAAATTAGAAGAGATTTGTGCTGAGGAAAGTGTACCCTTCGTAAAGCTGTGGTCCGAATTCAATGATCCTAGCCTTTTTATAAAAGATGGGGTGCATTTTAATGAAATAGGTAATGCTAGGCTAGGTAGGTTAATAGACGAAAACGTGCGAAAGCTGTATAGGTCGAAGCCTTCTTTAAACGTTGTGGGTCCGGGAAACGCGGGCCCGTGGTAAAAAATAACTTAAACGTCTTTTATTGCAACGCGCGTAGTATTAGAAATAAATTAAATGAATTTAAGGCGGTAATTTATTCCGGCAACTATGATATAGTTGCTATCACTGAAACTTGGTTAAATACCGTGACTCGGGACTTGTTGGGGGAACTTGATATACCGGGTTTTAAACTCTTTACTAATGATAGGTTACATAGATTTGGAGGAGGCGTTTTGCTGTACATTCGTAATTCCCTTAGGGCTATCGAGGTTAAGTTAGATTTTCCGGCAGCAATTAATGCGATCTGTGTTGAAGTTAGGGCGCGTAGTATTAGTTTTAATTTTGTTGTTGTTTATAGACCTCCCGTTCAACCCCTCGATATAGATACTAGATTTTACTCACTTCTTGGTAATTTTATTGACAATCGGAATAGTATAATTGTCGGAGACTTTAACTGCCCTAATGTTAATTACGAGAATTTTACGGGTAATGAAGAGGGTTTGAGATGGTTGAGTTTATGGACGATAACTTTTTACGACAGATAGTTACCGAACCAACGCGCGGTGATAATATCTTAGATTTGGTGATGACGAACGGCGAGAATATAGTCGAAGGTTTAGAAGTAGGCGAGAGTTTAGGATGTAGCGATCATCAAATTCTTAGGTTTAAGTTATTGATAGAAAACACTCAGGATAGTAACGTAATAGAAGTCCCTGATTTTCGTAGGGCTAATTTTGATAGTTTTGCGGATAGGATGAGAGTAGTGGACTGGGATAACTTATTTATGGGTAATGACACAAATTTGCGTTGGGTGGCGTTTAAAGAAAGTTTTAGGAATATTGAAAGGGAGTTTATTCCTCGTAGGCCCAAGCGCGTTAGAAATCGTGGTAGGCCGAAGTGGTGGACTAGGGAAATAGGAGTTTAAAGAGCGTAATAGAGCGTATAGACTTAGTAAGCGCAATGGCACGGCAGCTAACTTTAATAGATATATCGAGCTTAGACGTCAGGTTAAAAGATCAGTTAGGAATGCCAAGCGTAATTTAGAGATACTTATAGCTGCGGATAGTAAACATAATCCAAAAAAGTTTTTTGAATACGTAAATAATCGTAAGCCGGTAAAAGATAACATAGGCCCTCTAGTGGATGTTAATGGCGCTTTGGCTTCTGACGCTCAGGCGATGGCGGGTATTTTCAATAACTTTTTTGCGACAGTTTTTACCGTAGAAGACGTAAATAATGTCCCCGACGTGGACGATATCGTTCCATTTAGTAGCGAGACTATTTTAGATGAAATAACTGTTTACGAGGCTGAGATTGCGCATTATATCGATAGGCTAAAAGTTAGCAAGGCTCCAGGCCCTGACGCTTTTTATCCCAGACATTTGAAAGATTTGAAAGACGTTATCGTAGGCCCCTTAACGAAGATTTTTAATCAGTCACTCGAAACGGGATTATTCCTGAAGACTTCAAATTAGCTAACGTCACGCCTATTTTTAAAAAAGGCGACCGCGCGGTAGCTAGCAATTATAGGCCCATTAGCTTAACGTCAATTGTCGGTAAACTTTTGGAATCCGTAGTTAGGGATCGTATTATCGATCACTTAGAAAGTAGAGATTTGATTAATAGTAGTCAGCATGGGTTTCGACGCCATAGGTCTTGTTTAACTAATTTGTTAGAATTTTATAACGAAATAGTGCGCGAATACGATAGGCATAGAGCAGCTGACGTTATTTATTTAGATTTTAAAAAGGCGTTCGATACAGTTCCGCATAGGAGACTAATTGCGAAGGTTAAAGCGCACGGTATACGCGGTCAGGTAGCTAACTGGTTAGAAGAATGGCTTCGTGCTAGGAGGCAGAGGGTCGTAGTTAATGGTAGTGAATCGGGGTGGTTAGATGTAGGTAGCGGTGTCCCACAGGGTTCAGTGTTAGGCCCATTGCTATTCGTAATTTACATTAACGACATAGATGTAGGATTGACTAGTAACGTGTCAAAATTCGCGGACGATACTAAAATAGGCGGTAAGGTTGTTAACGAGGACGATAGAAATAGGATCCAAGACGATGTAGATAGGATTATGGAGTGGACAGATAAGTGGCAGATGCAATTTAACGTAGATAAATGTAAAGTTTTGCATATAGGTTCTCGCAACAATAATTACGCGTACACGATGGATGATAGGGAGTTAGCGAGCGTTGACGAGGAAGTAGATTTAGGCGTACGCGTAACTAAGATTTAAAGGTTAGGAACCAGTGCCTGGAGTCTTGCGCAAAAGCTAATAGGATGTTAGGCTTCATAGCGCGTAATTTCGAATTTAAATCGAAGGATATTATATTGCCCCTTTACAAGTCCCTAGTCAGGCCTCATTTAGAATATGCCGTTCAGTTTTGGTGCCCGTACTTGCGTGAGGATATTGATAGGTTAGAAAGGGTTCAGCGTCGTGCCACGAAACTTATTCCGCGCGCAATAAGCCTTATGAAGATAGGATTAAAGAGTTAGACCTGTATTCACTCGAAACTAGAGATTAAGGGGGGAGCTTATTGAAGTTTTCAAAATCGTTAATAACATCGATAACGTAAATTTTGACAAATTGTTCACTTTCGATAATAGTAATACTCGCAATAACGGATTTAAGTTGCGTGGCAGACGTTTCATTACTAATATCGCTAAAAACTTCTTTACGTTTAAAGTAATTGATAAATGGAATAATCTTCCCGCGTCAGTCGTTCATTCTACCAGCGTTAATATGTTTAAGAACCGTCTTGACAGACATTTTAAAAATATTAACGTTGTTTAAAATTAAAAAAGAAAGTTAACAACAGGAGCTCTGGTGGTGGTGCTCGAGGATGAGTCTGTTGACGATGAATGCCAGCTTGTGACATGCCAGCGTGTGATGCCAGCAATAAAATTAAAAAAAAAAAAAAAATTAGACTAACACGAACGTAGATGTAGCTCGTAGCGTAAACTAACCCACTTTTTGTTTAACTTACCTACTTTTTTTTTTTTTTTTCCTTACTTTGCATGTCTGTAACTCTCTTACTTGCATGTTTGTAGTTTGCATGGTATGACAGTGAGTTAAGACTGTGTTTGCATGGTTTGTAAGCGTTCTTATTTTACTTCTTTTCATCTTTCACCCCTCTCCTATTCTCTCCGACTATTTTTCTGACTTGTCGGCAGTGGCCGGCGGATGATGATGGTGAGACTTTTTTCTCTTTTTCTGAATGAATGTTAACCCACGAGTGATAGGTGTTGCTCCTTACTTAACCCCTTATTCTCTTCTCTTCTCTTAACCCCCTACTCTTTCCTTTCTCTCGGGCTAACCTTAGAGTGGATCTTAGGGTCTTTGTTAGCCTTAGCTTCTGTGATCTGTAGATCTGTAGATCTATCAGGATATCCAAATATTATCCATTGGATACAGTGAGTGAGCAATTTTGAGATATCCGCTCAAGAAATATTCATTGAGGAACATGTGTAGATATCCAATCAACGTCATTCAGTATCTAAGATATGCCAAACGGATGGAGTGGATGATATGGAGTGGATGTTTAATTTTCATCCATTTCTTCTCTATTAATATCCATTTATCCGATTAGCCTTATAAAGCTAACTAACGAAAATATCACCACTTAACCTAACCAATCGTTAAGGGCGTACAGTTGGCCTAACGATTGGTTAGGTTAAGTCGTGATATTATCTTCAGGTGATCCCTCTTTTTTTTTTATTTAACTTAAACAAAAAAAATTGGATTCTTTACTAAGAAAGTACCGTGTTCAAAACTAGGTACTTTTCCGTTGTACCCCCACAATTTCTTCTTTCCCGGTTAAGGTCAACTGTACGCCCTTGACAATTGGTTAGGTTAAGTCGTGGTATTTTCGTTAAAACTAACGAATATTTTAACGAAATACTAACGAATATTTTAACGAAATATCACAACTTAACCTAACCAGTTGTCAAGGCGGACAGTTGACCTAACAGGGAAAGAAAAAATTGCGAGGGTATAACGAAAAAGTACCCAAAATTATGAAATCCAATTTTATTAAATAGATGAATTACTTCAAAATAATTTTTGTTCAGATTAAACATACATAGGATTACACTGACTTAGAAATGGGGCTTCACCTTATGTAGGGATTCTAAAAGTGATTAATACGAGTAGTAAATATATTTTTATATATTTTTAAAGTAAATATATTTTTATATATTTTTAAAGTAATTATATTTTATATATTTTAAAGTAAATATATTTTTATATATTTTTAAAGCAATCATATTTTAATATATTTTTAAAGTAAACACATTTTATATATTAAATATATTTTTATATATTTTTAAAGTAATTATGTTTTTATATATTTTTAAAGTAAATATATTTTTATATATTTTTAAAGTAAATATATTTTTATATATTTTAAAGTAAATATATTTTTATATATTTTTAAAGTATATATACTTCATATATTTTTAAAGTAAATATATTTTTATATTTTTTAAAGTAATTATATTTTATATATTAAATATATTTTTATATATTTTTAAAGTAATTATGTTTTTATATATTTTTAAAGTAAATATATTTTATATATTTTAAAGTAAATATATTTTATATATTTTTAAAATATATATACTTTATATATTTTTTAAGTAAATATATTTTTATATATTTTTAAAGCAATTATATTTTTTATATTTTTAAAGTAAATATATTTTATATATTAAATATATTTTTAGATATTTTTAAAGTAAATATATGTTTATATATTTTTAAAGTAAATATATTTTTATATATTTTTAAAGTATATATATTTTATATATTTTTAAAGTAATATATTTTTATATTTTTAAAGTAATTATATTTTTTACATATTTTTAAAGTAAGTATATTTTTATATATTTTTAAATCAATATATTTTTATATATTTTTTAAGTAAATGTATTTTTATATTTTTAAAATAAATATATTTTTATATATTTTTAAATTAAATATGTTTTATATACTTTTAAAGTAAATATATTTTTAGATATCTTTAAAGTAAATATATTTCATATTTTTAAAATACATAAGAAGTGTGATCAAAAAGTTTGGTAAATAGTCCCGCGACTAATGAACGCGTGTCACTAGGTGATGTCAGTGTGTATGGCTGATGACGTCACCTTGGCCACTTTCTAGATGCCAACAAACACCATTCAACTACGCACCAGTGCGCCGTGTCATTGCTTTGTGTGAGGGCGTTTTTGTTGCGTCTGGCGAATTTGCAGAAAATGTCGAAATTTGAGCAACTTGCAAACATCAAATTTTGTTTTAAATTTGGTAAGACGGCTACAGAAACGTATGGAATACTTGCAGCTGTTTACGGAGATGAAGTTGTTACAAACAAGACGGACGGACGACCACTTCTTTCATCATCTTCCAAAGACTCATTTCCTTCTCGAGACCTTCCAAACCACTTGCAAACAGTCTTGTTTGTAGCAACTTCATCTCCGCAGACAGCTGCAAGCATTCCATGCGTTTCTGTAGCCGTCTTACCAAGTTTAAAACAAAATTTGATGTTTGCAAGTTGCTCAAATTTCGACATTTTCTGCAAATTCGCCAGACGCCACAAAAACGCCCTCACACAAAGCAATGACACGGCGCACTGGTGCGTAGTTGAATGGTGTTTGTTGGCATCTGGCAAGTGGCCAAGGTGACGTCATCAGCCATACACACTGACATCACCTAGTGACACGCGTTCATTAGTCGCGGGACTATTTACCAAACTTTTTGATCATGCCTCGTATACTTTTTATATATTTTTAACCTAAACCAAATTTCTCTTCGAGTAGCAAATTTTTTTTAGTTCAATTTGAACAAAACTGAACTTCATAATTTTTATCAGATTAATTTGTTAGTCTAAAATCGGAGTAAAGTGTTTGTTTAGATTAAATTAAAAGTTATTTGATTGAGCGAATATTTCCTTGATAATAACCTTAATTAATGACTACCTCATTAAATATGATAATTCATTTATAATAATAGTGAAACAATATTTACAGTTCAATCTTTAATGTAAATTATGACCTTTTAATTAAAGTATTATTAAAAATTTAAAATACATTTAAAATTAATCGTTAAATGAAATGGATCACCTGAAGATCAGGGCCCCCCATGTATTTTTGTTTTTTGCTTTACAGTACTAAATATAATAATAAATTAAATTGAATGCCCGGTTAGGTCAACTGTACGTCCTTGACAGTTGGTTAGGTTAAGGCGTGATATTTTCGTTAGTTTTAACGAAGATATCATTCGGTAATTGAGTCTGGGGGCCCTGATCTTCAGGTAATCCAATGAAATTGTGTATTTTGAGATCCATTACTAAATCTACTGATGTAATAAATCAGTGTGAAGGGCCAGAAACTGGCACAGCACTCAGGCCAACTAACGCAACCCATTACACTAATTTCTGAATTATTATTGTCAGCACCATCGGTAGTCGAAGCCAGCTCTGGTGGGTCAGTGGGTAACACCGTTTTCCTATAAGCAAAGTAAAGACGCTGAGTTCGGCGGTTCGATTCTCGACAATGCTAGTTAATAATAATCCAGAAGTTAATGTAATAGGTCGCATTTATCTGCTCTGAGCGCTGCCCCAGTTTCTTTCACTTTTAACTGATTATCGGGACTCGAACCTCCGACCTCAGTGTCTTCAATCTGTGGATGTAGAGTCTTAAACAGAAGTCTGTCAGTAGTCAACTGTAATATGCACGGTATCATAATTTATATTAGGGTGATCCGTTTGGGTATGGATAAAACAAAATTGATGTGAAATGGAAACTGTAACATTGTATAGTTTAATATTTGGCAAACAATGCCCACAAAGATGGTAGATTGTGACAAACCTAATTACTCTTCAACATTACCCCCCCCCTTCCGGACACGACAGAGGTCATAACGAGAGGTTAATTCTTACGACCACCTGCAAGTGGTTTAGTGATAGACCCCGTTTCTTCAAATGTGCGGTACTAGTGCACTATGGAGTCGTATTTAGGGGCTTTTCGAACACCATATACACGGTGAAACTCACGCTGTACCGCTGTCACACTCTCAAACTTAGCAAACCAAATGACACACTTCGCACGTTATTGTGCATCGCTGCCATCTTCGAAAGTGACATATGTCTCATACGTCTGACAGCAGATGGCGCTCGTACGTCTGGCAGCGGATGGCATAGCCTATTACAAACTCCCACATTTTATGACCACACGTGCAACAGATGAGCGCTGTGTCACTTCTCGGTAGATTCTCACAGCGTTTTATTTTAGCCATACCCAAACGGATCACCCTGTATTTTATCAACAGGAATACAAAGACTTTCAGAGAAAGATAAACAGTAAATTAACTCAATCTGAGAAGCGAGTGAGTTGTTTCGAATGATTTAATTTCGCTAATCGATCTAGGTGATTTAGGAGTATTTCACACCCCCTCCCCCCTCCTCCCATCTCACCCGAAAGCATATTGGTTTCGCCTGACACAGCACAAAATGATAATACTTATGCATATATCTGAAACGTGATTTGATGTAACGATTGTAAACACGAGAAAGGCAAAAACAAAAAAAGAAATCCTGATGGATTTAAGGATATTGGTCGCATATATCAAAGTTGGATATATATATATATATATATATATATATAAACAGGGTGTCCATAAAGTCACGCATCATAGGAAAATACATTTATTTTGTTTATTTATTTATTTTGTCTTATTTATTTGTTCGAAATGATTCCCACTAATCTCAAAACATGTTTGTAAAAAAAAAAGTAGGTTTCTTTGAATGTTTCTCAACATATTTGGCCTGATGGAGACATAAATAAATAGACATTGCTTATGTTCCTATGATGCGTGACCTTGTGGACACTGTGTGCGTGTATATATATATTATATATATATGCACTAAAATCACAGAATAACACGTGATCTTATTAATAAGCAAACAACCACAGGGAAAAGGAAACACGAAGTCCGAGCGCTTTCGTGATATATTCACATTATATTTTTCTGTTTCTCCTTGATAATGTGAATATATCACGAAAGCGCTCGGACTTCGTGTTTCCTTTTCCCTGTGGTTGTTTGCTTATATATATATATATATATATATACACGCTGGCCAACTGGCCAACTGACGATGGCCCTTTTGTAATGTAATTAAATAACTGTTTAAATAATTGTTTACTCAAGGTTCGAAGGGACCATCTGATCTTTCAATCAAAATAATAGCCGTCATTAAAGGAGATAAAAGGCTTTGTTAAACCTTTATATATACACAATAATTAAATAAAACAAGAAAAGAAATAAAGTTTACAGTTAATATAAAATTTAAGTGCGTCAATAATAATGTTTGCAGTTGGTTGAATGCTCGTTCACTGAATAAATAAAAATTTCAACTGGACGATTGATTGGTTATAAATGTTTATTTGAACAATGACTCGGATATTATAATAACAGTTATTATAGTTAAAATGAATGACTGCAGGACATGAATGAGCTGTTACAATGTCGTTACATGTTGGAAGTTGATGTGTCATTGAGGTAAGCAAGTTGAGAAGGTTAAGTGGATCTGCTGTCGTCGTCATGGAAACGTTTCATGCGACATGCGAACGATGAAGGTGTGTGTGACGTTATCTTCTTAAGGCGAGGTATGCTCATATAATGAAATCTCGTAGAAATTGTGTGGGGAGGAAAACGAATGCTTGTCCGAAGGTGTTGCTGACGAAGGATTCTAAGTATGTTACAATATATATATATACTATAAATCTTAGTAATGGCAAAACCTTAGTTTTGCTTCCGCCTGAATTGTTCGTGCTCACGAAGGTCAAGCTATTGCGCCACAATAGACCTACAACTTAACGTAGAATCAGACCTATCAGAGAAGTCAGAAATTTCAAAGTCCTCGTTCAGACGCGATCTCACCACACACACACACACACACACACACACACACACACACACAAACAAACAAACACATAAATATATTATATAATTTTTATTTTGTATTGAATTAATAAGACCTCATTATGAGATACAAGAATTTTAAAAAGCTATGAAACAATTTAGATATTTCAGACTTTTGTATGAGAAGCCATTGAAATTATTCTTTAAGGCGTCTTTGGAAGATGAAAAAAAAAAAGGCTGAATGCGTTCGGTTCTTTGTCAGCAATGACTTTGGCTTGCGTTCAAAATACGTTTGGCGGTAAAACAAACTCATTATCATACATGATACTTGAATTTACAGTACATAAATTTGAATTTACAGTAAACTTGAAGTTACAGTACGTAGCTATCAATTATACTCGTTTTATTAAGTTAATTTTCCTTATTTTATCATGGAATACGGTTAAACGAAGTTATTTTAAGGGATTCTGATGCCGTTCAGTAAACCGTTCACCCCCCTATAATAAAAACGGGATTATAGTTCTATATAAAAGGCAAAGGGATGTCTAATATCCATCATTTATTACTTAAAATGACTGAAAATGGTTTACAACTGATACTTTCTTGACAAACTGAATTTCGTCTTACTTTGAATTAGATTGTACTTTATTCCTATTTAAAATTCACTTTATCAGTTAGAGCAGGGTTTCCCTCTCAATATTTTGCGGTCAACGACCCCTTTCTAACCCTAGTAACTCTCGCGGACCCTCCCTCCTCCTTCTCCATAGCGCTAATTTGCTTTACTTTCTAATGTAAAAGAAAACATGCAAATTGTAAAAATTAGTGTAAAAGTGGATTTTTACAATAAAAACTTAAAACCATAAAAAGAACACAAGTATCCAAATTATTAATTTTGTTAGTGTAGCAATATTTGTAATTCTGTTTGGAGATACCACCCCGGATCCCCTGCGATGTGACCGCGAATCCCAGGGAGTCTGCGGACCACAGTTTGGGAAACCTTGAATTATAGTAAATTATTCGTATATACAGGGTGAGTAAAAAAAATCCTGCCTCAAATGTATTTATTTATAGTTATTTTTTAGGCTGGACTTTTGACTCATCCTGTATAATTATTCAAACGATGTATTCTCTAATATAGTACCCCTATCGTTAATATAGTACCCCTATCGTCATCTCACCATTTTGCTTACGATGGAATGTTGATCTTTGCGAGAGTTTCTGAAGGTTGAGGGATGTAGTTGAACCTGAAGATGTTAAGCTCCTTGTTCACCCTCATTGGCATAACATTCCCCTCGTTAATTCATTGTTGTATTACCTGTTAGCGATTACCTTCAAAAGACTGGGTATTATTTATTTTTTTGGCAACGTTCCTGTCATTTGTCTTCTTATCACGACAAAATCTCTCCTATTTCCCGCCAATATATGTTTGTTGTTAATTTAACTTTGAGTGACTTCTCCATGATGCTTTCTCAATACCTATTTTGCGTTTACACTTGATTTTAACGGTGGGTATTGGGTATTTGTGGTAGTTCCGTGACAAATACACGCGTACAGAGAGTTGACAAATGTGAATATACATCTTTGGTTTTTCCATAGTTTTTTATTTGATATTAAAGTCAATAATAATAATAATAACAGATTTATTGAATCAATATATTTAGAATCGTGCTACTTTCTCCTTTGCATCATGTAAAGCTGACAAACGTTCTGGTATTTCATTGATGAGCTTTACTATTTGTTCTTGAGAACAATCCTCGTAGTGTCTATTTACGTTTGTCAACCTTTTGTATACAGGGTATTTGTCTGGAGTTACTTCCCTCTTAACCATTGTCACAATTGGGTATGATAAGTATTACGTTAACTTAACAGTAAATGACTGCCATTTGTAACAGTATTTTCCCGTTTTATCAAAACAACAGTAATATACATTTTTAAATCTAAGTTACGGCCAATATTTGATTTGGATTTTGCTGCTAATTTTATGTAAATATTATTTATCCGTTTAACAATTATGTTATTTTAACAGGTTTGTACTGTTAATATAACGACATCCTTAAAAATTATTTTAGAATTTCCTGATGCAGCCCCCCAGCTTTATAAGGAACATTCCATTTTTAAGAAGTTATAATCCCCAAAGTCGTCGTGGACAAAATCAGTTTATAGTTAATCTCTTGGACACCTTACGATTGTATTGTTTTAAAAGTAAGTTTTCTAATGCGTGATTATACTTATATTTCAAAGCATAAAAATTATCCTTATTTTTAAAAAAATTATCTTTATTTAAAAAAAAATTATCTTTATATTTAAAAAAAAAAATTTTTATATTTGAAAAAATTTTCTTCGTATTTAAAAATTAAATTTATATTTCAATTAAAACAAAGTTATCTACAGGGTGTCCCGTAAGTCTGGACCCATAGGGAAAAATAATAAAATTACAAAATAGTCCAAAAATTTATTTATAATATATTTTTTTATTATTTTTATTATTATTTTTATTATTTTTTTATTATGATCTTACTCCGCTGGAGTTTTATTTGTGGGGCCACTTGAAAGCCAAAGTGTACGAGGTCAAACTTCAGAACATTTTCCACCTTAAAGCACGCATTGTGGAGGCGTGTCAAGAAATTTCTGCGACTGTGATTCAGAAAGTGCTGTCGCAGTGGAGATTGCGTCTTCAACTATGTGTGCGACACAACGGCGGACACTTTGAACAGATTATGTAATAAATTTTTGGACTATTTGGTAATTTTATTATTTTTCCCTATGGGTCCAGACTTACGGGACACCCTGTATATACGAATATTTCAAAACAACAAAATTATATTTTAAAAAGTTATCTTTATATTTTAAACCTACAAAGTTATCTTCATGTTTAATAAACGTTATTTTTTATATTTCAAACTTACAAAGTTATCTTCATATTTCAAAGCAAAAAGTTATCTTCATATTTCAAAGCAAAAAGTTATGTTTATAGTTCAAAATACGAGAGTTATCTTTATATTTCAAAAACGTTAGCTTTGTATTTCAAAACACAAAAGTTATTTATATATTTCAAAAACATGAAAATTATCTTTATATTTGAAAAAAAAAACGTTATCTTTATATTTCAAAACAAGAAAATTATCTTTATATTTAAATAAACGTTATCTTTATATTTCAAAAACATGAAAATTAACTTTATATTTAAAAAAAAACGTTATCTTTATATTTCAAAACAAGAAAATTATCTTTATATTTCAAAACACGAAAGTTATCTTTCTATTTTAAAAACGTTATCTTTGTATTTTAAAATACGAAAATTATCTTTATATTTCATAAACGTTATCTTTATATTTCAAAACAAGGAAAATATTTTAAACCGTTATCTTTATATTTCGAAACAAGAGAATTATCTTTATATTTCAAAACAAGAGAATTATCTTTATATTTCAAAACAAGAAAATTATCTTTCTATTTCCAAAACGTTATCTTCATATTTTAAACTTACAAAGTCATTCATATATATATATATATATATATATATATATATATATATATATATATATATATATATATATATATATATATATATATAATTATATATATACTGTATATATATATTATAATCACGGTTATGATTATATTTAAAAATAAGAAAGTTATTAGTGAAACCACTGATAAATAAATGTAAAATAATTAATTAATAGCATTGCATAGGGCTTCTCAGTTCAGAACGTAATTGTTTTAGGGGGTGAATATTTAAAAATACAAGATATTTCCCCTCCGAGTAAAAATAATTTAAAAATAAATACTGTAAAATAATGAAATTCACTGTACAGTAAATTATTGAAATACTTTAAGTTGTAAATCCCCTTCATCATTTAACCTGTTTCGTAGAACGAAAATGAGAAGTCATGCGGCTGTCTGTGCTAAACATAGGAACTAAAGGTGCCTACCTATTACACTATTTTGGCGTTCCTCTCAACCTCCAAAGATGAATTCAAACGTTACAATTTTACAAAAACTTATTTATTTAATTTGTTTCTCACATAAAATAATAAAGGACGGCTTAAGGGTGTTGTCCCCCTCCCCACCCCCTTGTGGGGAAGTTATTAAGACTGAACTTCGGCCAATTAACCCTTTATTGCGATGGGTCATTTTCCGACAGAGCCTTTTCGGAAGCAAATCAGATGTGACACCGCTTGTCTCGGCGCTTCCAGAACTTATCGCTAAGACCGCTTTCTACCATAATCTCATCATGCTTACCATCTCTCACCCGAGGTTTAGATTAGCCCTGTAGGAGGCGATGCCGTGGTAACGTATTCATGAGGAGGACGACGACGATTCCAAATCGAGTAGGACAGAAATGGAGAACGAAAATAAAAGCAGAGAAGAACCTATACAAAGATGAAATAAGAAAAGACGTTGTAAGACTCAACTGAACTTAAGTGATAAATGAAATTTTTCCACTTGAGAATGAAGCAATCGGTAAATAGTATGTTATTAAAGAGATACTTATTTTACCGCATGTGGATGAAATTGAGTAACATGTCAGCTACATAGAAAAATATACCTACCCTGGTAGCCTAGTGGTTAAGACGCTGGGCTGGTTGTGGGGCGTTGTTCGGATTCCGTTAAACTGTAGATCTAAGGTGGGGTGACAAGCTTGACCTTCGTCAGAATGAACAATTCGGGCAGAAGCAAAACCAAGATGTGGAGGTATGGAGGTACAGTAGTTGAACCAACCAAAAATTATTCATGAATTCGTAGACCAATGTTTCTCAACCGAGGAGCAAATTACCCAATTGGGGTAATGACAACTATTTTGTTGGGTAATGACACACGATCTAAAAGTTATAAAAAATAATATCTAATGAATGGGGTAATGAAGCTGGATTAGAAATGGGTTTTGTTTGGGTAACTATAAAAAAAAAGGTTGGAAACACCACTGTGACATAGACAGTAAACTAAATAAGATTATCGAAGTCATTGAATAGCGTTCAATAAATCACTTGGGTTGACTGTCACATAGTTAATTAACCGCAAATATTGGTTTTGGAGCCAAATATTATTTTTCTGCGTAACTTCACTAATTAGTAAGGAAAATCGATCATTCAAAAATTCCTAAAGAGTTATTATGAAGGTGTTTACATAGCGAATTATTACAAGAAGTGTTTTATTACTTTCTGACCCATGGTTAGCAATTTCATGGTATAGAGTCCAGGGATTCCAAAGTGGTCTGTACAGACCCCCAGGGGTCGGTAGGAAGCTTCCAGGGGGGTCTCTAAGCTTTTGGAAAAATAGTAACATTAACTATATTAAAATAAATTTCCATTAATTTTTTTTTCTTATACCAAAATTCATAATTTTTTTTGTGGGGGGTCTATGTCCGTACGGAATTAATATTTAGGGGTCCTTGGCGGTAAAAGTTTGGGAACCCCTGGTCATAGACAGTTTAGTGCTTTAGAATGCGAATATATAAAGGAAATGTACTCGTAAACTTGCAAGATGAAAGAGATTAGCGAAGATTAAAAAGAAACGATAGGAAAAGAATGTTACCATATCAATTTCCCCTCGAAAACATCATTATAGATAGACAGATAGTGAGTAAGTGAGTAAGCAAGATTTTACTTCAAAATATTTCAACCACAGTGACGAGACCAATGTTTGTAATTTATTCGATTCGACCATTGTCCTCAAATGATACATAGGACCTTGTTTTTACCGACTGGTAAAGTTCCGTCCATCTCAATAACCCTGCGAGGTTGATGGACGTAAAATGAAACAAGCAAACAGCTTAAATAATTGTGACAAATTATATATGCATCAATACACAAAAATAATTGAATAAATAATTTTGAGACATTTTACTGCTGTTTTTCAAAATATTAATTATCGTCTAATTATACATTGGACAACAGTGAAAAAAAACGGAAATGAGATCGTCATTTTTATGGCTAATTATATGCGTAGATTGCGAAAATAACACTCATTTATTTGTATCACCCACCGATTTTGTGAAAATGACCCTGTTTCATTGTATCATTTTGAGAACCACTGGTTCTCTGAACGCATTTTTTACATTTTGTTCAGTCAAGCATATGCTGTGGTGGTGGTGTTCGGCTCTGTGTTTCCACTTTGATTTTATGAAAAATTTCTTTCATTAATCATTTAAAACAAAATTGTCAGCTATATTTTATCATAAATCAGGGCTATAAGTGAGTATTATTGAATAACAGCTATCAAATTATGTATATTTCACCGACAACGTCTATATTGTATTGTGTGAAATTGCAAATTGATCTATCATTTTCTTATTTTATAGGTTTTTACTGATGTTATGCTACAATGCCTAGAGAGTGCAAAAATTCGCCAGACAGTTTTTGTTATATTTGTGGGACATTAACGTTAAAACAGTATAAAAGGAAGTTGACTTCTCATGTGAAAAAGCTTTATGAATTATACTTCGCATGCAAAGTTGGTGATCAGGACAAGCACTGGGCGCCTCATATCTGCTGTGTGAGATGTACAAGCTCGTTATCTGCATGCTTCAAAGGCACCGGTCCTGGTCTGGGATTCGGTGTCCCAATGGTATGGAGAGAGCCACTGGACCATTCAACTGATTGCTATTTCTGCTTAACTAACATCACAGGTTTGAATCTTTTATTTTTCTGAATATACGTCAAATTTGGTGTTTTTAGCACATTTTAGCATATCCTGCTCTGCTATAGTCTATAGTCTACCCAAATCTTCGTTCTGCTATGCGTCCTGTAGAATACTCTACAGATATACCCATTCCTCGTCCTCCAGCTGAAATGCCGACCGATAACACACTCTGACAAATCGGAATCAGACGGCGAATGCTATGAAGCTCGAGTCGAGTCCAAGAAAGAACAACATCTCATCACGCAGCCTGAACTCAATGATTTGGTCCGTGATTTAATACTTACCAAGCAA
>JAJOZX010001282.1:532500-555000 GCA_023014485.1 Bathynomus jamesi | reverse complement strand
ACGAAGCAATACTCAATTATGGGTAAGACCAAATTCTTCCATAATTTTAGCATGATGTTTGCTTTTCTGCTGTGGAAGCTCCTCCATATATATATATATATATGTAGACCCTGGCCAAATTATTAGACTCAGTGGCTGAAAATTTTCTTCAATGAAACAACCTATATTTTTTCCATTTTATATTTATTTTTATGTATATTAGGAACATGTAGATTATTTCCTACATTCTTCTTAACATAATGTGTGAGTGTAGATATTAGTGTCAGTCTTGAGGTGGGGGGTGTACAAAGGGGGAATGTCGTGATAAGGAAATGTAGCCTCGCACGTCATCTGTAACGCCTTGTGTTGTTTACCATCTATTTCAGTTTCAAAGCATTCTTTACACTGATTGGATGTTGTTTCACAAAGAAGCTTAAATTTGCTTAAATTACTATACTTTTTCATGCTCTACTCTAGTTTAGTGTGTGAAATTTTAACTGTACCTTGCTACTTTTCAGATTTGTAGAGTTATTTTCTTTGTTCTTGTTCTAATTGATAATACTAGCAAAAATACCGCCATACGGGCGGTTTTTGCTATTTCCTGCTGAAGGCTTGGAGCCCTCGGCCAATTACTCATCTGGGAAATGAATTTTCTTACGTCAAGGTATTATTTCCTGTTATAAAATATAAAAAAGAACACTTCATCGTAAACTTATATTTATTTCATTACTGAAGAATCTCCTTGTAAACATAATTGTCAACAAATACTCCCTTTTCATTTCTTTCTGTCAGGACTTTCAGCAAAAGATCGGCGCTATGCCCCGATTTCGTTAGATCTGCGGTACTTGGGCATTCGGCCCAAACCGAATCGAATTGTGGGCCTACTGCGTATTTTATTTTGAACATCATTCCTATCCCTCTCACCTTAGGCCTCAGTAATTGGGGTGCCTACGGCGCCCCAATTACTGTTGGTTCAATTATTTGGTCAATAAAACTATAGAAAAGAACGCAGCCATGAAAATCTAAAGCTTCCCAAATCTTGATACAATGAGCTCAAATGTGAAGCTTAAGATTTTCATGATTGCGTTCTTTTCTATAGTTTTATTGACCAAATAATTGAACTGACAGTAACTGGGGAGCCTTCGGCCCCCCAATTACTGGGGGTTCAATTATTTTGTCAATAAAACTATAGTCATGAAAATCTTAAGCTTCACAAATCTTCTTAACACAATGTGAAGCTCAAGATTTCCATGGCTGCCTTCCCAATTACTGTCGGTTCAATTATTTGGCCAATAAAACTATAGAAAAGAACGCAGCCATGAAAATCTAAAGCTTCCCAAATCTTGATACAATGAGCTCAAATGTGAAGCTTAAGATTTTCATGATTGCGTTCTTTTCTATAGTTTTTTTTTGGTTACATATATATATATCGCACTTACCTCCATTATAATATAGATGCGCCGATTGTGTGATATTACGTCACTAAAAAGGCACGGATTTGTGGTTTATTGATTGCCGATACTTTTACACAAAGAGAGACAGCTCGTAAACTGAATGTGTCTCAATCAAGTGTCCGAAGAATCTCGTCAGTCTAGTCAGTGAGTCTAATAATTTGGACAGGGTCTGTGTGTGTGTTATATATATATATATATATATATATATATATATATATATATATATATATACACACACACACATCTTTATGTTTGATTTGCTTCATTTAGATTTTTGCTTCACCTAAATCTACTCGTAATTACATATAATTTTGAGCTAGTTTTTCTTTTTGCAGGAAGGAGTGGCCAAGGGCGAGTGCAGTGCATTATTTTATTTGTTTCACGATTTACCAATAATATGATCGAATAAAACTTATGAAGCTCAAAATGTAGAGAGAGAGAGAGAGAGAGAAGAGAGAGAGAGAGAGAGAGAGACTGTAATATGAAAATTGTAGAGGAAACAAAAACAGAAATTAATATGTTTTATAATTACAACAATTTTTAGTGACACCATTTTAATTTTCTCTTTTGGCTCCGTTGTGTTTATTACGTGGTGCCATCATTCACCGCTTCACGTAATATCAGCGAAGTTTGACGATGTTCGGTTTGGGTTGCATTTGGATAAGTGTTTGTCCTCTACGTTCAGATGATGTAGCGACCCGTGGCTCAAATTCCACGTAAAATTGTAGGTCACCTCTGTCATGTAACTTCAGATGTTGCGGAGGAGATTCAACAAACCAAATCCAGTCATTATATACTTTATGACTTTATGTTACTTTATGAGGGTTTGAACGAAGGTTCAGGATCGATCTGAGGTCGACCTTTCTGCAGCATCCCGCCTCACTTGCGGAATTGGGTGAAGGAGAGAATTGTTTTTCGATCTCCTCCCGCCGTAGTCAGCCACCTAAGGCTGATCAGGGACTTTGCAGAAGAACCTGTCCACTTGGTTTTTGAAATTATTCAGGTCGGTGCGCTGAAGGTTCATCACTTCTTTTGGCAGAAGGTATTTTCCATCCTCGTTTTCATGGCCCCCTGTCCCATCGCAGCTGGGACAGTACAAAATCTGACTCTTTTCTCATTTCATTTTGTTTCTATATCGTGTCTAAGATTAGTGACAAAACCCTCGAGTATTTTCCATGTGTACAGTATATTATTGTGTGCCGCTCGCGTCTTCTTTCCAGACAGTAGAGTATATATATATATATATATATATATTATATATATATATATATTATATATATATATATATATATGGGACTTTCCTCCTACCAATAAAACTTATTATTATCACTCTCTTCATATATGTATATATTGTCCCCATATATATAGCTGTGTGTGTGTGTGTGTGTGTGTGTGTGTGTGTGTGTGTGTGTGTGTATTTACTAAAAACATCATTAAATCTATAAAAAACCTAATACTGGGTGGGTCATAAAAACTATTATCCTGATTTTTAACAATATAATTTTACCTTTATCAAATATTATTTGTACAATCAATATATGTGCCCTGTATAAAATCTCATGGTCTATCTCGTGATGAAGTTGGATTTTTGCTAACTGTAACCATTATTTTGAAATTCGCTGTTATACAGACACGGGTAGAAAAACTTTCTGTTTTTATACAGTTACCTAATTGAGTCCAAGATTATGCGAAATGTGCCCTCCTCCATTATCAATGCACGCTTGCAACCTTGACTTCTCCCTTATCGACGGCAGTACGGCATCAAGGATTTTTTCTTGGTAATAAGCAGCAGTGATTTTGGCATTTTGATCAACAAAAACAATCTCTGACTTCCCTAACTTTGAAATAAAGATGGAAACCATGACTTTTTGAGGAAAATGCGGATGTTCCCTGCAAAGTCGATCTAGACTGATAGATTTTTTGTCTGTCTTCCATAAACTCAGTCATTTTGTGTGTTTATTGTTGAAGCAACTGTAAAGGTCTTCTCGTCGCTGAACCATATTTTCGACACTTCTCTGTCTGGGAATCGATTTAACAGAGCACGACATTTTTGAACTCTTGCTTGCTTATTTGATACAGAGAGCTTATGGACTTCGACTCTTTTAAAACATTTAAGACCTAGATCATCTTTTACCCTACGACGAACACTAGAGCGAGAAATACCAGTAGTTTTTTTAAATTTCTCTAACGGACTTGTGGATGTTGGGCCGTTCTTCTTGACTGCATATCATGGATGAAACCGTGTCAATATTTTCCTCAGTACGTGATGTTTTTGGCCTTCCACTGCCTTCTTTTCGTTTGGTCGACCCTGTGATATCGATTTTCTTTATGAGATATTGAAGTCCAGGTATCGTCCATCGTTTATTTGGAAACTCTTTCTTCATTCGTTTTGCACCCGAGTGTTTCTCCTTACGCAGGTTCAATATCAATGCTTCATCTTCCAAAGAGTATTTCATTATGTTATAACTTGTTCACCAACTATAGCAGAATGATGGTCTGAAATGAAAAAGGAAATAAATTAATTATTTTGTGTAAAAATTATGAAAAGTAATTGTTTATGAAGAAACTGACTGTCATCTGAAAGTATCAGTTGCTGACTTTGACCGCCTTTCAATTGAGCACCATATTCTGATACCTCCCTCCAGTTGTGAGCCTGTACCTCTACTCCTGGGACATTGAATCTAGATTCAAAGCCAGCATTTGAAAGAGTAAAAGTATGGGTACAACATACGGCCTCAGCAGTAAGATTAATATACAGGGTGAGCCACAATATTTTTTTCAAAAGTTGGATAATAGTTTTTTGGTCTACCCTGTATATAATCATGACAAACAGGAAACATAATAGAAATTCAAATATACTGTACTTACACAGCTAATACAGGGTGTTCAAAAAGAAACGCAACTCACTGAACAATGCATATACCATTGTAACCTAACCCTTTTCCTTCTGTTTCGGGTTGCGTTTCTTTTTTATCACCCTGTACTATAATTAATAGAGAAACAGAAATTAAAAAAAATATATTAGGTGTAATTTTAGATGAAAAAAACACGTTTCAAAGACCCCGTCAAGTACCCAGTAAATATATCGTCACTTACATCTTTAATAAATTAATATACCCACAATCCAAAATATATGCTGCCCAATCTATCTTAATAATTACACCTTTGCACGTCTCTTCACATTCAGTATAACATGGCAGTTTAGGGAAATACAAATCATTATACGGTGTGGGCCATAAGTCGCTTTACCGAAGTGAGTTTAACGAAACTCACTTCGGTAAAGCGACTTATGGCCCACCCTGTATTATTTTATCCATTAAATATATAGCATAACTATAAAGAATTGAATATGAGATTATTATTATTATTATTATTATTATCATTATTATCATTATTATTATTATTATCATTATCATTATCATTATTATTATTATTATTATTATTATATTATTATTATCATTATTATTAGAATAAAAATGAAGAAGAGTTTATTTTATTTTATAAACGATTAGTTTAAATGTCTTCAATTAAATAAATGTTATTGTCATTAATTACGCTGCTTTTATCTTCTGCACAACCCTGTTAAGATTGCCTGTTTCCTTATCTTTAGTGACAGGGGGATTGGGTTGATAAATTAACCAAGATTAAGAAAGTGGGGAGAGACGAGTCAAAAATCTTGCGCCAGGCTTTTGACTCTCTCTCTCTCTCTCTCTCTCTCTCTCTCTCTCTCTCTCTCTCTCTCGGTAATATATATATTACCGATCATGCGTCTGAGTTTATATCCAGTTTTGGGCAAAAATGTCAAAAGAAGGACAAAGATGACTGTATTTTTAGGTTAATACTTTGGACATAGAATTGGAGATAGATGAGAAATAAATTACGTGAAATGACTATATTTGCAAAGAAAAGGTTTGTATTCCATATTAGTGTGACTTTTTCGAGCATGGATGATGGCGTCACATCTCGAAGGCATCGGTTCAATGAGAGTCTGTATTAAATGCAAAAAAACTTCACTTTTCTCTACGTGAAGGTCAAAATATGAAAATAAAAACCACTTTAATAGACAGAGTTTATTTCCACAACAGTTTCGACGCCCACTGGCATCCTCCTCGGGTGGATACAGAAAAACGAATGAACCAAAACAAGAGGGAAAAACAGTCCAGGGACCGACCGTTAAGAAATTCGCACCTAGGTTAGATCCCATTCTCCCGACACCGGAAGGGCATTTTCATTAAGTACATTCGCACAAATTTAAAACTATCTTCCTGTTCTAAACATACAGATTCTATTATTTTTTATTTTTTTACATAATTATTACATTTATTATTAAATTTATTACATTTAATATTGCATAATTATTTATTACAGAAATTATAAATTTATTATTACATTGGTTATTACATTGTTGTTTATTATACATAACTTATAAACCGAAAAACGAATGAAAAAGGCGATTAGGAAACAATCCAGAGACCATTGAGAAATTCGCACCTAGGTTAGATACCGTTCTCCCGACACCGGAAGGGCATTTTATTATAGGGTCCGCTTATAAGTACATTCCCACAAATTAAAACTATCTTCTTGTTCTATACATACAGATTCTAATATTTTGACATATTTACTGCATTTATTATTGCATTTACATTTTTTAACATTTATTGTTATTACCTTTACCCTAATTATTAAATTTATAATATTACCTTTATTATTACATCTGTTGAATTTATATTTATTTCCACATTTATTACTTCCATTATTACACTTACTAAAAGCGAGTAAGGAAACAATCCAGAGACCTTTAAGAAATTCACACTTAGGTTCGAACACGTTCCCACGACTCCGTAAGGGATTTTTGACCAAGAATCTCATTAAAGGGTCTAACTTATAAGTACCTTCGCACAAATTAAAATTATCTACTTTTTCTATACACACAGATTCTATTATTTTTCTTTTGACATAATTATTACATTTATAAAGTACCTTACTTGATTCCCAATCTATAGCATGATTATTTTGGCTGGCGTGATAAAAAATGGCATTATTAGTATTACAACTTCTGAAGGCATATTTGTGTTCTTTAATACGGGTTTCAATATTTCTTCCAGTTTCTCCCACGCATACTAAATCACAACTTTTACAGGGAATGCTGTAGACACAGGCTTGGTCCTCTTTTGTAACGTTATTCCTAACCAATTTACTTTTCACGGTAGACGAATATTTGAACGCCAAAGCAAACTTAAAATCTTTCGTCAACGGTTTTACTCTTTCTAAGTCGGCAATGTAAGGCAAACTCACATATTGTTTTTTGGTTAACTGAAGGTTCCCGAGGGGCATAAAAAGATTTTCTGGCTTTAAAATACGCCTTTCTGATAAACCACTCGGGATATTTTAAATCCTTAAAAATGTTCCAAATCTTTGAATTTTCCGGGTCCAGCAAATGTGGGCTACAAATCCTGAGTGCTCTTAGAAACATGGAAGAAATAATTGAGCTTTTAACCCCTTCATCATGATATGAAAAATAATGAATGTACGAATTACAATGAGTACAGTAGGTTTTCTATAGACCGTGAATTTGGGCTTTCCGCTTTCGTTAATGACCAAAACATCTAGAAAAGGTAATTGTTTGTTGTTCTCCCATTCATATTTAAATTTAATAGAGGGAACAAGATTATTTAATGAGTGAAAGAAAGTGTCAAAGTTGTTCCAGTGGTCAGGCCAAAATGAGAAAATATCATCTACATAACGAAACCAAATTAGATTCCTGGGACATATTGTTTGCAACAATTCCGACTCATAATATTCGATGTATAATGTACTCAGTATTGGGGATAAAGGGGACCCCATTCCCATACCAAAACGTTGCAAATAAAATTCTTCACCGAAGGAGAAGGCATTATTGGTGACACAGAGTTTTATCAGTTCTAAAAATACAGATGTGGGCATGCCTAGTTCTACGTTACATGTTGGCAATTTTCTATCTAAAAAACTAAGTACATCATCAATGGGAACTTTCGTAAACAAGGACTCAACGTCAAAACTGATCATTCTTCCCCGTTTTAAATCTAAGGACATAACTTTGTTAATAAATTCACAGGAATTAGTGCTGTGCGAGCCTGAAAATTTACCAACTAATGGGGATAATTTATCTGCAAGAAATTTAGATAACCTGTAACTAAAGGAACCCCTATGTGAAATAATGGGACGGAGTGGTATATTAATCTTATGGGTCTTGGGTAGGCCGTAAATATATCAAAATATTAGAATCTGTATGTATAGAACAAGAAGATAGTTTTAATTTGTGGGAATGTACTTATAAGCGGACCCTGTAATAAAATGCCCTTCCGGTGTCGGGAGAACGGTATCTAACCTAGGTGCGAATTTCTCAATGGTCTCTGGATTGTTTCCTAATCGCCTTTTTCATTCGTTTTTCGGTTTATAAGTTCTGTATAATAAACAACAATGTAATAACCAATGTAATAATAAATTTATAATTTCTGTAATAAATAATTATGCAATATTAAATGTAATAAATTTAATAATAAATGTAATAATTATGTAAAAAAATAAAAAATAATAGAATCTGTATGTTTAGAACAGGAAGATAGTTTTAAATTTGTGCGAATGTACTTAATGAAAATGCCCTTCCGGTGTCGGGAGAATGGGATCTAACCTAGGTGCGAATTTCTTAACGGTCGGTCCCTGGACTGTTTTTCCCTCTTGTTTTGGTTCATTCGTTTTCTGTATCCACCCGAGGAGGATGCCAGTGGGCGTCGAAACTGTTGTGGAAATAAACTCTGTCTATTAGAGTGAGAGTCTGTATATTGAAACCTGTTATTTTCCAGCACCCGCAGTAGGGTTCTTTGAACTGCTTCTTGGACGGTTTTAGCTTCTTTATGGAGAGAGAGAGAGAGAGAGAGAGAGAGAGAGAGAGAGAGAGAGAGAGAGAGAGAGAGGGTATTTGGGTTCTTGATCCAATTATCAACTCTGTTCATTCATTGGTTTAAAGGATTGTCAGACATTTTCCTAAATATGAAAGATATGAGGCCCATAAATAGCTTATTTCATCTCTTTATCTCTTATCTCTTAGTACATCTGCCCTCGTATAAGGATAAAACCAAGAAAGGAGGAGGACTAAATTCGATGTAGCAACTGTAAGAATCCAGAGGAACTTACTCACTTTCTGAAGCTATGGAGCTGCGTAAGAGACGCTTAGCCAGACTTCTCCTAACCATGTATGCAACTAGCCACCGCTTATGGCAGAGTAGGTAACACCATTTCCCTATAAGAGAAGTGAAGACACTGAGGCCAGGGGTTCGACTCCCGTTGGTGCTAGTAATAATAGTCTAGAAGTTAACGCAATGTGCCACGTTCGTCTGGTCTGGCCATGTGCCACTTTCTGGTCCTTCTAACTGATTATAAAGTATCTCTGTCTGTCTGTCTGTCTCTCTCTCTATCTCTCTCTCTCTCTCTCTCTTGAATGTTAAAAACAGCTTTTTATGGAGTTAATTATGTATAGAACTATATATATATATATATATATATATATATACCTTCAACTGCAAAGAACACGCAGTATAAATAACGTAAAGAAACGACGCTTGTATAGGAGATATTCCGCGCAAGACGAGAGAGAGAGAGAACGGAACAAATGAAAAAATGAGGTAACCACCTGGGAATCGAACCGGGATCTTCCGATTGCCGGTCAGACGCGATACCATTACACCATTTTTTCATTTGTTCCGTTCTCTCTCTCTCGTCTTGCGCGGAATATCTCCTATACAAGCGTCGTTTCTTTACGATATATATATATATATATATATATATATATATATATAGTTATCTACATAATTAACTCCATAAAAAGCTGTTTTTAACATTCAAGTTTACTTTTGTTACTTTTGTGAAGTTTTGCTGGAATAAGATTCCTCCAATCTTATTGGCCAAATTGCGTCCCGCGGGCTTCAGTTATATATTGCTCAATTTGCACAAGGAACGCTGCTGAATAAATATATTCTCTTACGTTGGTTTTAATACCTATTACAGAAGATAAAAGAGAGAGAGAGAGAGAGAGAGAGAGAGAGAGAGAGAGAGAGAGAGAGAGAGAGAGAGAGAAGAATAAAATTCCCGAGTAACCGTATAATGAATAGCTCTTTATATTCATTTCGCTCATAATACGAGCAGTGTCTTATATTAGAATCTAGTATTATGACGTATTTCATCGTGGAAGATTGCTTTAAATTCATTAATAATTTTTGTATTTTATTTTCTGTATGTAAATATGAGTTATTTATCCTATAAAGGAAATGTATTCAAATTATCTCATATTTAGAAATTCATGCAGAAACATCCCAAACGCACCAGTACACACATACACACCCACACCACAAATATATATATATATATATACACTGTTATATATATATATATATATACACACTGTGTATATATATATATGTGTGTGTGTGTGTGTGTGTGTGTGTGTGTGTGTGTGTGTGTGTGTGTGTGTGTGATAAATTAACAGCCAAATCCGTACACTATTTACCAGTGATGTATGACTCGAGATCAGTCTCGTGACCATTTTTTTCTGGTCTCGTTTTGGGTCTCGGGTTTGGTCTCGGTTGCTTAGGTCTCGGTCTCGGTCTCGGCCATGGTGGTCTCGACTATATCACTGATATTTACTACGAATTTAAACCTCAAATCAAACGGAAAACAATCCTTCCGAGTACTTTCGCACCCATTTTCACTACTTTTCGAGTGGAGAGTGACAAGAAAAATTGGGAAAAACAACTCGTCTATTATCAATTTACAAAACTCGCGCACGAAGTGTAAGAAACAAACTTATATCTAACGGCCCATCTCAATGTCATTCCTGCAGTTCCTAAGTCCTATAAATTAGTGGGTGTAAAACATACATCTCTCGTCCATTCTGAACTCCCTTGAGGAGGGCTGGAAGTAAATTCGAAACAGTTATTTCGTAGCTGCGTCTAAAAACAAATTTATAGTTTCATTCTCAGGATGGTTTTAGTGACCAGTGAATTACATTTTTGTATTTTAGGAGCTCATTAATTTTCTGTTTGGATTATCTGCGTAGATTCACCATTTTTTTTTTTTTACCTTGAAAACTCAAAATTGTGTGTATGTATATATATATATATATGTGTGTGTGTGTGTGTATGTATATATAAACATATATAATCTTAATTCATTTTGTTTAGACGTTTTCGGTTTTTTTGGGGGGTGGGGGAATACAAAAATATTTTTTTAATTACGATTTTTGTATATTTTTTACTCTATTATTTTGTTTATTGAAAGATTTATGAAAAGAAATATATATATAATATATATATATATATATATATATGGGAATGAACTCGGAATGGTTCCCTGAGGTTTTTTATGATACACACAGACCATGCCTAGAACAAGGAACTCTTCTAGGATAATTAAATCCACTATAGTCCGAATGAGTAATGGTAAATGACAAATACCATAGTTTTTCTTTTTCATGATGCTAGCCCGACGTGGGCAACGGGTCACTCGCAAAGAGGTGCCTTGAAAAGTGGACGCTCAATTCTGCCAGTTGAGGTTTAAGTTTTGGTTTTTGGCTAAAAATATAATAGTTACCACTTTTTCTTTGATGTATTCAATCTGACGTGAAGGCAGCGAGTCTTTTGCTTATATTGAGGTTCTAAATGTAGCTGGGCTAGGCTGCTTTAAACCCTAGATCCTGTCCCAAAGCTGGATCCTATCTGCTTTGCAGATAGCTGGTGAGGGAAGCTATATTTTTGGGGTCTCTTTGCGAACTATAGTAGATTTAATTTTCCCAGAAGAGTTCCTTGTTCTATGCACGGTCTGTGTGTATCATATATATATATATATATATATATATATATATATACAGGGTGTTCCATAAGTCCGGCCTATTTATTTTAAATTAAATTTACAAAAGTGGAAGTGAGTTACACTCGTGAGGAAAAGGCCTTCAAAGGTCCCAAAACAAGACATTAATTTGAACATTTGTTTTAGTTTTATGTAATGTATTACTTTTGTAAATTTAATTCAAAATAAATTTTCCTATAAGACTGGCCTTATGGGACACCCTGTAGAAGTTCTGCTTCATTTTAGTGGATATTTAATACCCCCCCCATGAGGCAGGATTTTTGGACCACCCTGTGTGGATATATATATATATACACACACCATTATTATTTAAAGACTTTTTCAGTTATTATTATACTTATTATTATTATTATTATTATCATTATTATTATTATTATTATTATTATTATTATTAATAATACTTTAATTTTCTTTTGAAATTTAACCTTCTTTCTAAGCTAAAATTATTTCAGTACATGTTAATATTAAACTTTTAGGACTCTTAAGTAGTCCCATTCCATTCTCTTTTCGTGTGCTCTTGAGTGTTCCCATAAGTTCTTGGCTACTTGGCTAACCCTGGAGTGGATTCTTGCGCTAGTTTTAAATAAATCTCCTGATCTTTGTTTGCGCGTAACTTCTGTAATGTCTGTGACATCTTCACTCGTTTACCTTCAGTGTACTCCCATGAATGTTCCTTGTAATTACAGTATATTATAGGGCGTCGTTCGAGTTACGTAACACACCGATTGGGAGGAGTTGGGAGGGAAGGGGGTATTCGGATGTTACAAAGTGTTACGGGAGAGAAGAGGGGAGGGGGTCACCTGATGCATTAGGTAACAAAAGACAAAAATTTTGCGTAATTGAACATGTTTTCTCTTCAGAATGAATCTGATTTGGAAAGAATACGATACCCTCCAACACGAGACGCCTTCATACGATACCCTCCAACACGAGACGCCTTCCTCACTAGGTTCCCTCTCTGGCAGTTTCCATCCAGAGTTCTGACCATCAAATTCAAGGTCAATTCCTTTCATTTATTTACAGATTATGAATAAATCAGTGTTTTACCAAAAGCTCTTTAATGCCAATAAAAGGCATTGGAGCTATGGAAGAATAGGGACCCCAGCCTTCTTTAGTTAGCTTTATAAGGCTAACTAATGAAAATATCGTGACCTAACCTAACCAATCGTCAAGGGCGTACAGTTAACCTAACGATTGGTTAGGTTAGGTCGTGATATTTTCGTTAGTTAGCCTTATAAGCCTAACTAAAGAAGGCTGGGGTCCCTATTCTTCAATAGCTCCAAGGCATTTATTCATAAATAATTTAAATATGAAAATTGTTTTTAGTTTGGGATAAAGTAAGTGATAACAAATGGAATAAATAGAAAGTACAATGGAATAAATAGACTAAATGTAGTGCTCTTTAAGCAAATATATTTTGCATTCGTTTAATATCTTCAATTTAAGCACAAAGAGAATGAGTTCGCGTGAAATTTAGTTCTTCCCTGAGCGTTAACCCCAAAACTTAGGGTAACTCGAGATACTCTCAGATTTGGGGGATAACTACAAATTATCCCCAAAATTGAGAAAAACTCGTGGTTATCCCAAAATTGAGGGTAACTCAATTTTGAGGTAACTTAGCTCCGAAAAAGAAAGTACAGTAAGTTACCCCAAATTGGGGATAAGTTACTCCCAAAATTCGGAGTAAGTTACCCCCAATTTCGGTGGGAAGTTACCCCCAAAACTGGGAGTAAGTTACCCCCGAAATTAGGAATAACGTAAATTAAATTTTGAGGGTAACTTACCCCCAAATTCAGTGGTAATTTAACCTCAATTTGGGGGAGGGGCGGTACGTTATCTCCGAAATTGTGGGTAGGATACCCGAATTTGGAAGTAAATTATCCCCGAATTGGAGGTAATTTTCCCCGGAAATTGGGGGTAAGTTACCCCCAGAAATTTTAGGTAAGTCTCACTCGAAATTGTGAGTAAGTTACCTCCGAAAGTAGAGGTAAATTGCCTCCGAAATTGGGATTAACATATCCCCGAATCTGGCGTAAAATAATCCCCAAAATTGGGGGTAAGTTACCCTCGAATTTAGGGGGAAGTTACCCCAAAATTAGCAGTAAGTTACTCCCGAAATTGGGTAAGTTATCTCCAAAATTGGTGTGTTACTTTCAAAATTGGGGGTAATTTACATTCGAAATTGGGGGTAAGTTACCTTCGAATTTGGGAGTATGTTACCCCCGAATTTGTGGGTAAGTTGCCTCCAAATTTGGGGCTAACTAGGTAGTTAATTTTGAAAGTAGATAGTTAACTAGATAGTTACCCTGAAATTGGGGCTAACTATGTAGTTAACTATGTAATTACGCACGAAATTGATGGCAACTACGATTTACAATAAAAACTGAGGATAACTGGAGTTGCCTCCAAATTTAGTCTAAGTAGTTTTCTTGCCGGCAACTACGTAGTTAACCTCTGTTTTGGGGTTAATATTTGGGGGGTAACTACCCAAATTCAGGGTAACTCCAGTTATCCTCAATTTTTGGGTTAACTCGAATTATTTTCTAGTTACTCCAAAACTGATGGTATCTATGTTTTAACCCCATAATTGAGAGTAACTACGTAATTACCCCCAAAATTGAGGGTAACTATGTAATTATCCCCAAAATTGAGGTTAACTCGAGTTACACTGAATTTTCTGCGTAACTCGAGTTACCTTCAATTTCGGGGGTATTCATTATTTCCCTTTCATATGATGAAAGGAAAATTAAAGTCCTCACACAGTGAAATGTTTTGAACTGAGGTTAGAAGCAAAGTTGTGCATTACCGGCTACCTTTATACAAACACAAATTTACCTCCTGATGATTCTGAAGAACGATAGACATTCGTGCAATCACTATAAAATTTAACATAAATTTACAAAGTGTAAATATTACATGAATCATAAATTTTAATATTTTACCTTTACACATATTAAAATAGGTGCCATAACAGTATGCGAAACTGTACCAACTATGAATGTATCCTATTTAGGATATTTCAGACTCTTCAATACAATTCCCACATCTAGTTTCGACCTGACCTTGTATGTAAATGTGTCTTTGTCAGAATTATTAAGGCTTCGTCGGGATTCTGTTCCGAAATTTCGAGATACTCTAATTGGTAATTGGATTTGTGGTTAAATGGATTTTTAATATTTTGTGCAAAGTCATGTGAAGTAATCCTGTTACATTCTGCGATCTTTTTTTTAATTTCCTCAGCGTGAAAAGAAGGATGGACCATACAGTATTTGTAAAGTTCCTTCTGAAGGAAAGTGATGGCACATTTTTTATTTGTATTATCAAAATAAATATTATCACTGTTAATACTGATAAGATAATTTTTTATATTTCTATTATCAGATAAATAGTCTCAATGTTAACACTGGTAATGTACTATTCTTTATATTTGTATTGTTAATATAGTTATTCTCAGTATTAATGCTGATAATATAATATTTCTTAGATTTGCAATATAAATATAAATATTATCAGTATTAATACTATTAAAATTATATTTTTTATATTTATATTATCAATGTATGATAAATATTATCATTATTAATACTGGTAACACATTATTCTTCATTGTTATATCAATATTAATACTTCTAACATAGTCTTTCCCTTTATATTATAAATATTAATTTTATCAGTGTTAACACTGATAATATAACATTCTTTATATTTTTGTTATCAGTATAAATATTATCAATATTAATACCGATAATATAATATTCTTTATACTGTTATTATCAATATAAATATGAGTATTAATACAGATAAAATAATATTTTTTATATTTTTATTATCACTGTAAATATTATCAGTGTTAATACTGGTAAAATAATATTATTTATACTTATATTATCAACATAAAAATTATCAGTATTAATTTATTAATAATCTAATACTGTATTGTTTATCATGGTTCATCCCTCTTTTGCATGATAATAATTTCGCTTTGGACCATGTTTCTGCGAACACCTTTTTACCAACATCCTCAAATATTTTACCTTTTTTGTTCATAAGATTTTCGCTGTTCTTTTTCTTCAAGAATTCCTGTTCTTTAATTTAAGGGGTTGCACTCATTTTCACCTCTTTTTTCCCCTCGTTGAGAAAGGTTAGCGTCGCTCTCTTTATTCCTGTCTCGTTTCAAAGACTTCACTGTCGTTGTAGGCATTATTTTAACTCAATTTTCTTATCGTGTTTTCGTACTTTCCTAATTCGACACGTCGATCGGTTTAAATTTAGAGTCGGATTCTGTCCATTTCTTCACTTAGTGAAATTCACCTTTTAGCGGCCAACAGCACTTTACTGATTTTGGTTTGGTTAACGTCAGACGATTTTATTCAGTCTCGGGTAATCCCCCTGGGTATTAAAGCGTTTTAAACAAATGCCAAGATCAAAATTGTTGCGGTTTCGTGCCACAACCTTGAATTCAATTATAGAAAAAGTATACTTACTGGAATCAACCAAAATTCTGGTCAACTTCAAGAGGAATACTCATGAATAGTACATTCGCTGAAAGGTGTTCACTTATCCATTTGGATTGGGTGTAACATATACAGAGAGTTGACAAATGTAAATAGACACTACGAGGATTGTCCTCATGAATAAATGGCAAAGCTCATCAGTGGAATTCTAGAACGTGTGTCAGCTTTAGATAATGCAAAGGATAAAGCAGCACGATTCTAAATATATTGATTCAATAAATCTGTTATTATTATTATTGACTTTAATATCAAATAAAAAACTATGGAAAAACCAAAGGTGTCTAATTACTTTTGCTAACCCTCTGTATATAGTTACAGTTGCGTATTTTGGTGGTTTTAAACTTACTTTCTGTAAGTTAGATATGAATCGGTCAGCGTCCGTAGCTGAGTGAGTAACACCATTTTTCCTTATAAGCGAAGTGAAAATACTGAGGGGGGGGGAGTTCGACTCCCAATGATGCTGGTAATAATAATAATAATAATAATAATAATACAAGAATTATAGTGCAATGAGCCACATTAGTTTGCTTAAGGTGTGCAACGATTTGAATAGTGTCGCCTTGCTACAAATCTGGCTCCCTACTTAATGTAAAGGAAAACTCTGCCAGTAAATCCTTCAGAATTTCTGAATCACTTTTGTTATTAAATATACTGCTCCTCACCGCAACGCAAATTTCGCTACCACCCTTTTGTACACTGCGTAACAAAACAAACTTAACCAACCAACCGACTGACCGGAATTATAATTTTCCTATTCACACCTCCTATAGAGTCTTTCATCCAGCTCGTTACTCCTCGAGCTCTTATACTTTTTATTCAAACTATGAATTTTAACTTTATTTTTTTCTGTTTAAAATTTTATTTTTAATTTTTAATTTTTGTAATCAGCTTTTTAATGAGTTTTTAAATTCTTAACCCTGAAGATGGCATATTCTCCAGAAACGTCGTTCAATATAAATGCTTCTTCAGGCACCCTTTTGTCTTTCTTTTCCTTCTGTAAATTAAGCTCCTTAGGAGCGAGCCTGTGAATGATTATATTCTCGTGTATATATATATATATATATAGATATATATACCTTTCAACCTTTCAAATGTTCCGTCCGATGACTCCTCATTTCACGAAGGTTAAGCTTGTCGCTCCTCCTCTCGAGTTGGCCTGGTGAAGTAGTGAGTTTGTTTCTTGTACTCTCCACCTCACATAACCAGGTACGCCCGGCTCATCGGGGATTTTTCTCAGTCAGGCGTCTAATCTTCTTTTGAAGATGTCCACCGCAACACTACTCGTGTTCCTTAGGTCTTTGGGCAGCTGATTAAACAGTCTTGGTCCTCTCACAACAAAACTATTTTCTTTCACGGTTAAGGATGTTCCCTGTTTAGCCTTTAATTTGGGAACACGACACAGTCTTCCTTTTCTACTTTCCACCGTTGTTTGGGGAGTTACAGGGTTCAGAGTAAGATTAGGGACCAGTTTCTCCATTATTTTCCAAGTGTAAATAATGGTGTATCTTTCTCTTCTCCTTTCCAGTGAATATAGGTTTAATTCGCGTATCCTTTCCCAGTAATTTAGTTCTTTGCAAACATTGATCTTGGCTGTGAAGCTTCTCTGAATCCCTTCTAGCTGTCTAATGTCTTTCTTTTTTATATGGGCATGTTAGGACTGACCAGTATTCCAATTTGGGTATGATCAGTGTTTTCAGTAGAGGAATCATTATATTCCTATCCCTTCGTTTAAAGGTTCTCAATATCTGCCCAGTTATTCTCTTTGCTCTGTTTACTGCTATCTTATTTTGTGTTTCAAATTTCGCATCATCAGTGATTACAACCCCTAAAACTTTTGCTTTAGGATTTCTCTGAAATTCCTGTCCATTTGGGGTGTAATATTCCATGGAATTTAGGTCCTCCCTTTTTCCGTACCGTAACAGCTAAACTTTCTCAGTGTTAAACTTCATATTGTTGTCTTCCGTTCACTTGTAGATTTTGTTCATGTCTGTTTGTAGAGATCCTATATCTTCTGGGTTTCTTATTTTTCTACTGATCTTTGTGTCATCGGTAAAGGATGTTACTGTGCTGTCTCTGATAACGTCCTCATCTATGTCAGTTAACATGATTATGAAGAGCAGTAGAGCTAATACTGTTCCTTGTGGTACTGAGCTGAGGTACTCTGATTCTGATGAACATATTCCTTGTACTGTAACGACTTGCCGCCGCTCACTAAGGAAATTATATATCCATTTCCCTACTTTTCCTGTTATTCCCATATATTTCAGTTTATGTATCATATTATGATTCCATGGTCACACTTTCAGTATATATATATATATATATATATATATATATATATATATATATATATATATATAATATTAAGTTTCACGGAGACTAAGGCGATCGTTTTAGATTGGTTAGTTATTTCTCATGTAGCCAATTTCAGCCAATCACGATCTTTGTAACAAATTTTGACTTTGCCAAAAACACTGGTCACCGCGAAACTTAATATTTACCATATATATATATAATATATATATATATATATGAATGATGATGATGATGATGATGATGATGACTGTTTATTTATACACGCGTAAACGGGTACGGTAATGTGTACCAAATTTAATAGAGAACCAGGTAAGGTTCTAGTAACATACTCGACCCTTCCAGTCCCCCGCCCCCATTAGGTTGTGTTTCGAGAGGGGAGGGCGGGGTTTTGCTACGTAAGGTGTATGTAGCGAGCATTCTAATACATATATACGAGGACTGATCAAAAAGTTCCGGGACACATGTATTTATTGCAAGACTAAATGTCACATACCCAATCAAATTGGGCTCCTTCAAAGCAGTCTCCTTCTGAATGTAAACAGTGATTGCAGCGGTCCAGCCATTTATTAAAGCACCTCTTATACTCTTCTTTCTGAATGTTCTTCACTTCTTGTGTCGCATTTTGTTCGATCTTTGGTACTTCCTGAAATCTTGGGAACAGGAAAAAGTCACAGGGTGACAAATCCGGCGAATACGGTAGTTGGGGAACCAGTGGAATGTTGTACTCCGTTAAGAATTCTCTCATGGAGAGTGCTGTGTGAGAGGGCGCATTGTCGTGATGCAACATCCACGAACCCGACGCCCATTTTGCCGGGCATTTTGCACTCTCCATAAGGGAATTCTTAACGGATTACAACATTCCACTAGTTCCCCAACCACCGTATTTGCCGTTTTTGGGACCCTGTACTTTTTCTTGTTCCCCAAACTGAAAAACACCTTCAAGGAAAAATTTCAGGGTGTAGCAGAGATCGAACAAAATGCGACACGAGAATTGAAGAACATTCCGTAAGAAGAGTATAAGAGGTGCTTCAATAAATGGCTGGACCGCTGCAATCACTGTTTACATTCAGAAGGAGACTGCTTTGAAGGAGTCAAATTTGATTGGGTATGTGACATTTAGTTTTGCAATAAATACATCTGTCCCGGAACATTTTGATCAGTCCTTATATATATATATATATATATATATATATATATATATACAGTATATATTATATATTATATATATATATATTTTTTTTTAATTGGAGTTGTTTAACCTCCTTCGCAACATCTAAGTCATATGACGGAGGGGACCTACAGCTTTACGTGGGATCGACCACGGGTCGCTACATAATCTGGGCGCAGAGGACGGTCTCCCATCCAACTACTACCCAATGTTGCTTACTTCGCTGATCTTCGGGAAGCGGTGTTACGACATTGGCCACGACGTAGCCCATATATATACGTATATATATAACTTTATGTAGAGCACTTTATGTGAGTTCGAACGACGGTTCAGGATCGACCTGCAGTCGACCCCTCTGCAGCATCCCATCTCATTTGTGAGATTTGGTGAAGGAGAGAATTGCTCTCTGATCTCCTCCTGCCCTCGTAACCCGCCACGCATGGCTGGTCAGAGACTTTGCACAGGAATCTGTCCAGCTGGTTCTTGAAGTTATTCAGGTCGGTATGCTGGAGATTCCTCACTTATACAGTATATATATATATATATATATATATATATATACCATATGTCCCACAAAAAAGTACACCCAACTTTAGATTGTACTAACTCCTCCAAAAATTGAGATATTTTAGATCTGTTTGTTTGATTTAATATAGCAAATTATTCTTTGTTAACGTTCAAAATTTATTCATGTTTAAACGATTTAGTGTTTAAGCATCTGCTTTTAACTGAAGGGTACAACAAAATGGATTGCGCAAAATTGGTCAATGAAAAAATAATGTGTGCTATCGATGTAATGAAAAGACAAATACATAATAATAGATACTTTAACATAATTTTAATAAGATACAAAGCAGATTTTTCTTTATTCCTTATTGCAAAAGTTATGCTTAGTTTCGTTTTCTTTCAACATGACCGCAATTCCTATCGATACAAATCTGGAGTCGAGCTCTCATCTTCCCCATCACTCTTTTGATAAGATCTGGATTGTCTTTTAACAAATTGATTTCAGCTGTGATGCGAGTCCTCAAATCATCTAAATTGATAGGTTGTGATGCAAATAATCTATTTTTCAAATGACCCCATAAAAAGTAATCACACGGGGTCAAGTCAGGGCTGAATGCTGAATGTTCTCGTCTGTTCTTGCCGTCTTTGGATGGCCTGAACGTCCTTTGTTTAAATTGAGAACCGTTCCTTCTTCTTTGTATTTCCGAACATTCTTCAAAATTGTATGTTTAGTTGGAGAAGCTCTATCGGGAAATTGCAGTTCGAAGGTATTCTGAACTTGTTTTAAGCTTTTAGTTTGCAGATAAGTTGTGACCATGAGAACGCGCTGCCTTCGTGTAAACTGCTTGATAAGGGTTTCAAAGTTATTTATAAATTTAGTAATTCAGATTCTTCATTTATATGTATGACTCGTATCTTAGATACAAAGTTCGAATTATTTAAAAAAAATATTTGCAATATCCTTCGACGTAAAAAGTAGCACATTGGTTAAAGCAAGAGGAGCTATCTGGCTGGAGAAATGATCATTCGGCGCAACCCATTTTGCTGTACCCTTCAGTTAAAAGCAGATGCTTAAACACTAAATCGTTTAAACATGAATAAATTTTGAACGTTAACAAAGAATAATTTGCTATATTAAATCAAACAAACAGATCCAAAATATCTCAATTTTTGGAGGAGTTAGTACAATCTAAAGTTGGGTGTACTTTTTTGTGGGACATATGGTATATATATATATATATATATATATATATATATATATATATATATATATATATATATATATATATGGCCCAAAAGTTCCTTTACCGAGATTATTGAATTTTAGTTTGTGTTGTGTCATATTTCTTTAATATATATATATATATGAAAATTATTTCACGAAAGTAACACGTGAAAAATATTTATGAATAAAACCACGAAGGAAAGGAAACACAAAACGGTGCTCAAGCGCTTTCGTCTAATGACATCCTCAGGAACACTGAAGTACATAAAAGGGTGATAGCCTATATATAGGTTACAGAAAAAAAAAAAAAATAAATAAATAAATAATATATATATATATATATATATATATATATATAATATATATATATATATATGCAATAAACGAAGTAAAAATAAAAATTAAAAATTAAAGGATTAATAGAGAGGCATACAGATTTGTAAGGAAAAATATCGATTTTTAGCACAAGATCAAATGAATTATAAAAATACAAATTTATACTGGAAATCTGCCCGGGTTTTAACACGCTGCCTTTTTTGGTTAAGTTTCGATGTATATAAAAATAAAATGAAAATTAAAAGTTAATAAAGTAGCATACAAGTTTACCAAAGATTTAGCGTCCTACCCTTCTTATCTAAATCTGCCTTGAAGGAATTCAAAACAACAGGATCGAGTTGAAAAAGACCTTTGCTTATGTTGAAGTTATTTGAAAGTTGGATAATGGCAGACTCAAGAATATTTCTATTAACAATGTTGCTAGAGTGGAACAAAACTGAAGCATTATTCCAATCAATAGAGTGGGATAACTCTGACAAATGGACAAAAAGGGCACTGGACAACTGTCCTGTTCTAACGGAATATTGATGCTGTTTTATACGTGTATGCAAATCCTTTCCCGTCTGACCTATGTAAAAGGAATCACATTGTTTACACCCAATTTTATAGATAATGCCTGAATTATTGGTAGGGCTATTTTTTACTATGATATTTTTCACAATATTGTTATATGAAAATACTACATTAATATCCAAAAGTTTAAGAACATTAGCAATGCCTAAAAAGTCTGGGAAAAATGGAAGTACTAAAATATTTTTTGACAAAGTACGAGTGTTATTATTGACACGATAGAAAGTTCGTTTTGCCTTGTTGAGACAAGATTCCATAAACGCAGATGGATAACACAGATCACTTCCAATACCGTTGATTTTTTCCAATTCGGCATCGATGTATTCCGGACTGGCGATCCTAAGGGCGCGGAGAAACATTGATGAAAAAATGGCCTTCTTAGTGGGGGTGTCATGTCCCGAGTAAAAGTGTACGTAGGACAAATTGTTTGTTGTTTTCCGATAGATACTAAACTTAAAACCTGGGCTTTCCCTATGTACACGCACATCCAAAAATGGGATTGAATTGTCTTGTTCCACTTCTAAAGTAAAC
>JAJOZX010001282.1:495000-530000 GCA_023014485.1 Bathynomus jamesi | reverse complement strand
GTATATTAACGTATATTACGTCGTTTCTATATATATATATATATATATATATATATATATATATATAAAAGAAGGATCAACACAACGGCAAACATTTTCATTTATTTGTACATCAGACGTTTCGACAAATCTTTTGTCATCATCAGTGAGTTAAGTCTTAACCTTAAAACAAAATTGAAAAGTGAAAGTTACATCAATACAATATTAAAACCATTAAAATTAAAACCTTAAAGCAAAATGAAAATTGCATCAATACAAAATTAAAATCATTTAAATTTCATCACTATAAAAACTAAAATTAAATTAAATTTCATCACTATAAAAACTAAAATTAAATTACCTCAATAGGTAAATACACAATGTTTACATCCACCTCCATACTTGGCAAAGTCTAAGGGAACACTGGATGGTCAGAGGATTAGAAAGGGTATGTCTGTGAAAAACGGTTGGTTAGTCAAAAGAGTTGTAATTGTAGGATGAGCTATTATTATTAAGGGAGGGTTTGTTTCTATAGATGTACAAAGATTCTAAAATTCGGAGTTCTGTAAGGTTATTGGATCTAGTTAAAATTTCAAACTGAGTTTTGTGAAGGGGATGTCGTTTTCATTACTATGGTTTCTAATTGCGGATTGTGGAGGGCTACTGAGGGGACGGTTGGTACGGACTGACAAGCCCAAATGTTGAGAAAGGCGCACCTCCAGTTGGAGTTGAGTGCTGCCAATATACGCAGCCTTACAGCTGTCGCACGTGTATTTGTAAACAACATTGGGGCATACAGTTTTGGGGAATTCATCTTTGAACTTTAAAAAATTTGATAATTTAAGTGGGTTGACGAAGGCGAATCTAAAATTTATTTGGGGATAACTAGACTTGAGTAGTTTGGACAATTCACCTCGAATACGCAATGATAAATAACCATAAAAAGGTAATTTAATATATCTGGTTTCTTTTTGTACTGTAGTTATGGGGAGTTTAGTATCAAAAGTGTTATTTAAAAATTTCTTTAATTGGTTATCGAATAGATGAGAAGGGTAGTAATTGTTAATAAAGTACTGTTTTAAAAATTTAAATTCTTCGTTAACGAAAAGTAATCCGAACAAATACGGTAACTTCTTGTTAATAATGTAACTATAGCACTAATCTTATATTTATGGCCTAAAATCTAGGGTGTCTTATATTGATTATCATTGTTTAGTTACTAAATTTCAAACTTGCTGTGATAAAACTGTCAACAGACATAAAAGGATACATGCTGCCAAATTGGAAAAATTGGGAATCACTCAGTCGTTTTTTAATAATCCAGATAATTTTATTTGTAATTTCTCTAATAAAGTTTTAAGTATTAGAGAGAAAGAAATATTGTCGTTAGGCTTAAATTTTGATCTACCTCATTATAAACTAAATTTTTATAAATTTTTCTCTGGCTTTGAAAATCTTCTCATGAATATTAAGAATTGTGAGATCCGACCAAATTTCTCGTTTCATAACTTGGTAAAACAAGTGGAGAGCATCTCTTTTAAGAATTTTTATAATTTTAAACCCCATAAGGTGTTTTCTCCCCTCTTTAATAAGCAAGATTTTAAAATTCTTAATAATTTGAAAAAGGATAACTCTGTCATCATTACAAAACCGGATAAGGGTAAAGGAGTAGTGCTGATTGATTCAACAGTTTACATAAATAGAATGGAGACAATTTTGTCGGATACGTCTAAATTTAAAAGGGTAAAAGAGAATGTTCTGTCTAAATTACTAAAACTCGAAGATAAACTTAATAGGTGTTTGCGTAAATTAAAAAATAGTAATATTATTGCTGACAATACATACAATTTTTTATTTGCTTCTGGTTCTAATCCAGGAATTCTATATGGTTTACCTAAAGTCCACAAGCCAAATTTCCCACTAAGACCTATTCTTTCGGCATGTGGTACATTCAATTATAACTTAGCCAAATTCTTCGTTCCCTTGCTTTCAAAACTCACCTTTAATGATTATTCTATTAACAACTCGTTTGATTTTGCTAAAGAGATAAAAGAGATCAATCATGCCGATTCTCTTACTATGGCCAGTTTTGATGTCTCATCATTGTTTACTAATGTCCCGTTAAAAGAAACATTAAATATCATACTAAATAAGTTATTCACTACTGATAATACTCTTATTAATGGCCTCACTCAGACTCAATTTAAAAACCTTCTCGAAATAGTGTGTTTTGATAATCTTTTCTTATTTAATAGCAACCTTTACAGCCAAATTGATGGGGTAGCTATGGGTTCCCCGTTAAGCCCAACACTAGCAAATGCATTTCTTTGCCATTACGAAGAAATTTGGTTGAAAAATTGTCCTAGTAGTTTTAAACCCATATATTACAGAAGATACGTGGATGACACTTTCTTAATATTTAACCATCCTTCACACGTAAAACTTTTTCTTGATTATCTTAATAAACAACATAGTAATATTAAGTACACGTGTGAAAACGAAACAAATAATAGTTTACCTTTCCTGGATGTTTTAGTTAAACGGGCCCATAATAAGTTCCATACTTCACTATTTCGGAAACAAACTTTTACTGGCTTGGGAACCAATTATTTAAGTTGTATGTTTTATAAATATAAGATTAGTGCTATAGTAACATTATTAACAAGAAGTTACCGTATTTGTTCGGATTACTTTTCGTTAAACGAAGAATTTAAATTTTTAAAACAGTACTTTATTAACAATTACTACCCTTCTCATCTATTCGATAACCAATTAAAGAAATTTTTAAATAACACTTTTGATACTAAACTCCCCGTAACTACAGTACAAAAAGAAACCAGATATATTAAATTACCTTTTTATGGTTATTTATCATTGCGTATTCGAGGTGAATTGTCCAAACTACTCAAGTCTAGTTATCCCCAAATAAATTTTAGATTCGCCTTCGTCAACCCACTTAAATTATCAAATTTTTTAAAGTTCAAAGATGAATTCCCCAAAACTGTATGCCCCAATGTTGTTTACAAATACACGTGCGACAGCTGTAAGGCTGCGTATATTGGCAGCACTCAACTCCAACTGGAGGTGCGCCTTTCTCAACATTTGGGCTTGTCAGTCCGTACCAACCGTCCCCTCAGTAGCCCTCCACAATCCGCAATTAGAAACCACAGTATGAAAACGACCATCCCCTTCACAAAACTCAGTTTGAAATTTTAACTAGATCCAATAACCTTACAGAACTCCGAATTTTAGAATCTTTGTACATCTATAGAAACAAACCCTCCCTTAATAATAATAGCTCATCCTACAAATTACGACTCTTTTGACAACCAACCGTGTTTCACAGATATACCCTTTCTAATCCTCTGACCACCTAGTGTTCCTTAGACTTTGCCAAGTATGGAGGTGGATGTAAACATTGTGTATTTACCTATTGAGGTAATTTAATTTTAGTTTTTATAGTGATGAAATTTAATTTAATTTTAGTTTTTATAGTGATGAAATTTAAATGTTTTAATTTTGTATTGATGCAATTTTCATTTTGCTTTAAGGTTTTAATTTTAATGGTCTTAATATTGTATTGATGTAACTTTCACTTTTCAATTTTGTTTTAAGGTTTTAAGACTTAACTCACTGATGATGACAAAAGATTTGTCGAAACGTCTGATGTACAAATAAATGAAAATGTTTGCCGTTGTGTTGATCCTTCTTTTCATCTGTAAGCTCCGGTTCCCTAAGGAGAAGTCAATAGCTTTGATATTAACCCAGAGATATGGCCGATCGACATTGAACTATTACAGACAATGTGAAAGAGTCTATTTGAAACTGAACAAGGCTATCTGTGATGAGAGTTTCTTGTCTAAGTGCAAAAGTTATAATATTGTGCCTAATTTCCTTAGATTTAAACTTTATAATAAACGCCTCCATAACTCCAAACTATATAAATCATGGCTACATAAATTATTAAATTTGGAGCTTCAATCGAAAACTAAAACAGTGAGTTTTCTCAAGCTGAAATATAAAAATTCTCTGTTTGGTCTAAAATCTAGGGTGTCTTATATTGATTATCATTGTTTAGTTACTAAATTTCAAACTTGCTGTGATAAAACTGTCAACAGACATAAAAGGATACATGCTGCCAAATTGGAAAAATTGGGAATCACTCAGTCGTTTTTTAATAATCCAGATAATTTTATTTGTAATTTCTCTAATAAAGTTTTAAGTATTAGAGAGAAAGAAATATTGTCGTTAGGCTTAAATTTTGATCTACCTCATTATAAACTAAATTTTTATAAATTTTTCTCTGGCTTTGAAAATCTTCTCATGAATATTAAGAATTGTGAGATCCGACCAAATTTCTCGTTTCATAACTTGGTAAAACAAGTGGAGAGCATCTCTTTTAAGAATTTTTATAATTTTAAACCCCATAAGGTGTTTTCTCCCCTCTTTAATAAGCAAGATTTTAAAATTCTTAATAATTTGAAAAAGGATAACTCTGTCATCATTACAAAACCGGATAAGGGTAAAGGAGTAGTGCTGATTGATTCAACAGTTTACATAAATAGAATGGAGACAATTTTGTCGGATACGTCTAAATTTAAAAGGGTAAAAGAGAATGTTCTGTCTAAATTACTAAAACTCGAAGATAAACTTAATAGGTGTTTGCGTAAATTAAAAAATAGTAATATTATTGCTGACAATACATACAATTTTTTATTTGCTTCTGGTTCTAATCCAGGAATTCTATATGGTTTACCTAAAGTCCACAAGCCAAATTTCCCACTAAGACCTATTCTTTCGGCATGTGGTACATTCAATTATAACTTAGCCAAATTCTTCGTTCCCTTGCTTTCAAAACTCACCTTTAATGATTATTCTATTAACAACTCGTTTGATTTTGCTAAAGAGATAAAAGAGATCAATCATGCCGATTCTCTTACTATGGCCAGTTTTGATGTCTCATCATTGTTTACTAATGTCCCGTTAAAAGAAACATTAAATATCATACTAAATAAGTTATTCACTACTGATAATACTCTTATTAATGGCCTCACTCAGACTCAATTTAAAAACCTTCTCGAAATAGTGTGTTTTGATAATCTTTTCTTATTTAATAGCAACCTTTACAGCCAAATTGATGGGGTAGCTATGGGTTCCCCGTTAAGCCCAACACTAGCAAATGCATTTCTTTGCCATTACGAAGAAATTTGGTTGAAAAATTGTCCTAGTAGTTTTAAACCCATATATTACAGAAGATACGTGGATGACACTTTCTTAATATTTAACCATCCTTCACACGTAAAACTTTTTCTTGATTATCTTAATAAACAACATAGTAATATTAAGTACACGTGTGAAAACGAAACAAATAATAGTTTACCTTTCCTGGATGTTTTAGTTAAACGGGCCCATAATAAGTTCCATACTTCACTATTTCGGAAACAAACTTTTACTGGCTTGGGAACCAATTATTTAAGTTGTATGTTTTATAAATATAAGATTAGTGCTATAGTAACATTATTAACAAGAAGTTACCGTATTTGTTCGGATTACTTTTCGTTAAACGAAGAATTTAAATTTTTAAAACAGTACTTTATTAACAATTACTACCCTTCTCATCTATTCGATAACCAATTAAAGAAATTTTTAAATAACACTTTTGATACTAAACTCCCCGTAACTACAGTACAAAAAGAAACCAGATATATTAAATTACCTTTTTATGGTTATTTATCATTGCGTATTCGAGGTGAATTGTCCAAACTACTCAAGTCTAGTTATCCCCAAATAAATTTTAGATTCGCCTTCGTCAACCCACTTAAATTATCAAATTTTTTAAAGTTCAAAGATGAATTCCCCAAAACTGTATGCCCCAATGTTGTTTACAAATACACGTGCGACAGCTGTAAGGCTGCGTATATTGGCAGCACTCAACTCCAACTGGAGGTGCGCCTTTCTCAACATTTGGGCTTGTCAGTCCGTACCAACCGTCCCCTCAGTAGCCCTCCACAATCCGCAATTAGAAACCACAGTATGAAAACGACCATCCCCTTCACAAAACTCAGTTTGAAATTTTAACTAGATCCAATAACCTTACAGAACTCCGAATTTTAGAATCTTTGTACATCTATAGAAACAAACCCTCCCTTAATAATAATAGCTCATCCTACAAATTACGACTCTTTTGACAACCAACCGTGTTTCACAGATATACCCTTTCTAATCCTCTGACCACCTAGTGTTCCTTAGACTTTGCCAAGTATGGAGGTGGATGTAAACATTGTGTATTTACCTATTGAGGTAATTTAATTTTAGTTTTTATAGTGATGAAATTTAATTTAATTTTAGTTTTTATAGTGATGAAATTTAAATGTTTTTAATTTTGTATTGATGCAATTTTCATTTTGCTTTAAGGTTTTAATTTTAATGGTCTTAATATTGTATTGATGTAACTTTCACTTTTCAATTTTGTTTTAAGGTTTTAAGACTTAACTCACTGATGATGACAAAAGATTTGTCGAAACGTCTGATGTACAAATAAATGAAAATGTTTGCCGTTGTGTTGATCCTTCTTTTCATCTGTAAGCTCCGGTTCCCTAAGGAGAAGTCAATAGCTTTGATATATATATATATATATATACATATGAAATAGGATCCCTCCTAAGGAGAAGTAGTTTTACATTTAGGATAAAAACGAAGACGTAGAGCAAAAAAGTCATTATATTTGGCTGTAGCCAACGTTTCGGGCAACTCTACCCATTTTCAAGGCCTAATAAATAAAAAGCTAAAATTAATACATGACAAAAATATATGAATGTCAAAAACTAAAACTAATTTACAGTACAGAATAAAACCTCCAAGAATAAAAATTAAAAAGCATAAACAAGCATAAGCCAATAAGCCAAAAGAAAAAGTAAAATTTATATACATGACAAATATACACATGATAAAAATAAAACTTAAAAACTAAAACATTCAAACAAATTAGTTAAAAACTTCACTAATAAAAAGTTAAATGAAAAAACGCAAAAGTGCACCAAGCATACCATGCTCACTTGACAGCCACAAACAACTGAGGCGAAAAGGAGACAGGGTCAAGGGGGGGGGAAATTAGTTTGTAGGTATTTTAATTAATATAAAGGGGGTAACAACTAGAATCAATATTTAAACTGGAGTTCAGAAATTTAATGCACAGAGATTCGTAAATACGGAGAGAGGACGGGCATTTTAATGATTTAAGAATTTTAAAGTTATTAACGGAAATATCAACCTTACACTTAACACAATGATTTCTAATGGCAGACTGTTCCTTTTTAGATAAAACTTTCCCTGTCCTATGGCTAATACCCATATAGTCTCTTTTTGTGACTATGCGTGCATAGTGTCTAACATTCATGTTTCCTCCCTTTCATATGTACGTTCTATTTCCCGGATTCATGACCGCAAGCTTTTTAAGTTAAACCTATCTCGCCCTTATTTTCTGGATCCTGGTCAGGTCATTAAGAATTTATCTGACTATACACTGTCAAAGCGTGAAAGTTTTCTCTTGTCTCTTGGCCTTAAGTTCAAGTTTCCCAACTTGCGTTTTAAACCTGCTGACTTTTATTTTTATTTTGAAAGGATAGCCCATGATCTGAAAGTTCTTCCAACCGTTGATGCTAATGATTTTGGTAAGGTTAGACAACATATTTCCCAATTGTCCCATGAATTGTTTTCTAAAATTAAAGCTTTTAAGTTTTCTACAATTTTTCTGCATAGGGAGGACCGTGAAATTTTAAAAGGTTTGGGTGAAAATGAATCTATTGTTATTACTAAACCAGATAAGGGTAGTGGTGTTGTGGTTATGAATAAAACGGATTATATTAAAAAAATGCTTGATATTCTTTCCGATTCATTAAAATTTGTTAAGGTAGATGAACAGGCTTCTAAAATTATTCAGCGATTGGAAGACAAGGTTAACCGTGTTTTGCTTAAGCTTAAACATGATTGTGTTATTAACTCCTCCACTTATGATGAACTGTACGTTTCAGGTTCTTATTTGGGCCTTATGTATGGTCTGCCTAAGGTTCATAAAGTCGGTGTTCCATTGCGCCCAATTTTAGCGTCTTATCCTTTGGCTAATTACAAACTTGCCAAATTTCTTGTCCCACTGTTATCATCATTTACTGTGAACTTGTACAGTGTTAAGGATAGTTTTTTTTTGTGTCGGAAATTAAGAAGTTTAATATGAATTCTTTGTTTATGACAAGTTTGATGTATCTTCCCTCTTTACAAATGTCCCCTTGGATGAGACCATTACAATTATTTTAAATAAAGCTTTTCCACAGCCGGACTCACTTTTTCACGGCTTTGGCAGAGCACAGTTTGAGCAGCTTCTGAATTTGGCAGTCAAGGATAACTTTTTTAGTTTTCAAGGGGTAGTTTACCGTCAGTTGGATGGAGTGGGGATGGGGAGCCCCTTAGTCCCGTTTTTGCGAATATTTTCATGTCTCATCTTGAGGAAAGGGCCTTCTGTGAGTGCCCCCCTCACCTTAAGCCGAAATTGTACAGACGTTATGTTGATGATACGTTTGCTTTATTCCAAACGGATAATCACTCAGTTCAGTTTTTAAATTTTCTGAACACACTGCATAAGAACATTATATTTACGCAGGAAAAGGAAGTTCAAGGTTCTATTCCTTTCCTTGATGTTTTGGTTTCCAAATCAGGCTCGACTGTTTTAACTTCGACATACCGGAAGCCTACTTTTACGGGTTTAGGTTTTAATTTTTATAGTTTTTGCGATTTTAATTACAAACTAAGTTCCATTCGCACTTTAGTGCATAGAGCTTATAATATTTGTTCAAACTTTGCTCTGCTTCATAATGAGTTTGAATTCCTTACTGATTTTTTCTTTAAAAATGGTTTTCCACGGGATCTTGTACAAGGTATTATTGGTAAATTTCTTAATAATGTTTATTCCCCCAACCTTATCCCAACGTATGATGTTCCTAAGAATTGTAAATATCTTGTTTTACCTGACCTCTACCATTTTAACACTTTTGTGAAAAAGCAATTGTTGAGTGGTGGTGAGGAAATTTTATTTTCACACTGATTTTAAGGTTGCTTTTGTAAATAATAATACCCTTGAATGTTTTTTCCGTTGTAAGGACAAAATCCCCCCTGCGATGAACTGTTCTGTCGTTTATTTGTTTACCTGCCCTGGGTGTTCCCAGGGGAACTACGTTGGCAGCACAGTTCGTTCTTTGCAGGCAAGATTTTGCTCCCATATGGGTATTAGCCATAGGACAGGGAAAGTTTTATCTAAAAAGGAACAGTCTGCCATTAGAAATCATTGTGTTAAGTGTAAGGTTGATATTTCCGTTAATAACTTTAAAATTCTTAAATCATTAAAATGCCCGTCCTCTCTCCGTATTTACGAATCTCTGTGCATTAAATTTCTGAACTCCAGTTTAAATATTGATTCTAGTTGTTACCCCCTTTATATTAATTAAAATACCTACAAACTAATTTCCCCCCCCTTGACCCTGTCTCCTTTTCGCCTCAGTTGTTTGTGGCTGTCAAGTGAGCATGGTATGCTTGGTGCACTTTTGCGTTTTTTCATTTAACTTTTTATTAGTGAAGTTTTTAACTAATTTGTTTGAATGTTTTTAGTTTTTAAGTTTTATTTTTATCATGTGTATATTTGTCATGTATATAAATTTTACTTTTTCTTTTGGCTTATGCTTGTTTTATGCTTTTTAATTTTTATTCTTGGAGGTTTTATTCTGTACTGTAAATTAGTTTGTTTTTGACATTCATATATTTTTGTCATGTATTAATTTTAGCTTTTTATTTATTAGGCCTTGAAAATGGGTAGAGTTGCCCGAAACGTTGGCTGCAGCCAAATATAATGACTTTTTTGCTCTACGTCTTCGTTTTTATCCTAAATGTATATATATATATATATATATATATATATATATATATATACAGGGTGTACATAAAGTCAGGATCTATTTTTGTGAAGCACTTGGAAATTATATGGAATTCAATCATAAAATGATAAAGTGGTAACATTTATTAAATAATTAAGAGTTGGATTCGACGTGACGCCCATCAGTATCCCTGCACAGCTCAAATCGTTCCGCAGCATTTCTAAACACATTCTGGAGCATTTGCGGGGTTATGTTATCTGCAGCAGTTCGTATACGTGCACGTAAGTTTTCAAGACTCGTAATCTTCGTCTGATAGACGTGCGATTTGATAAAGCCCCATGCAAAGAAATCGAAAGGGGTTAAATCTGGTGATCTCGCTGGCCAAGGTCTTTTGTCGCTTCCGCGTCCGATCCAGCGATTTGGAAAACGTCCATTTAGATAATCCTGAACAATTTTGGCATAGTGACAAGGAGCACCATCATGTTGATAGCTAAGGGGATAGGATTCTGTACATAATATGACGTAAACAATCTATAAATAGACCTTCAAATTTTTTAAACTTCAGTCTCTTCTTTACAATTGCTTTGGCTTGACGTGTATTATCTGCTGTTCATGATGTATCGTCGTGGTTACTTACGTCAACAATATCGTAGAAGGAAGTTTGTTCGGACTTTTCATCGAAGGATTGTCAGAAGGCGTACTAAGGAGAAGATATTTAAAGCTTCAATGAAATTTGTTTATTTATCTAAAAATACTTTTGGTGTTAATGCCGATGGATATTACACCTTGTGTTTGGATCTTTTAACTAATGAGGCTAAATCTACTATTTTAAAATTTAATTATTATCAAGTCACTGGTGTATCATTTCAAAGTATACCACAAATGAATATGTCTGGATATGTTATTAATTTTGAAGATACATTAGGTCGTAAGAAAGAGGCTAGGAAAAGGGTAGAAAGGGATCCAAATGTTGGGACATCACCAGCACCATATTTAATTGTTCCACATGCTGTTTTGTTTGAACCTAATATTGACACTTCCCATAATGCCGAGCAAGTAATGCATCATCCCAGAACTAAATGGTTCTCACCTTTTAAAGAGTTTAGAATGTATCATAGACTTAAGCAGTTGTGTCAATTAGGTGAACAAGTCACTGCTCAATTCCCTCGTAGTTTGATTAAGATATCTACGAATGATTTATCTAAACCATTAGGTCGTATTTATGTTGGTAAATATACACCTGAAGGATCTCAAAAAAATGAATATGCATTTAATTATGTTAATAGAATTGTATTTTATGTAAAATTATTTGGTATTAAACAATAAAGCATTGTATGAGTCATAATCTTTTCATACCCAAATCTGAGGCACATTGAGCAGGCATAGTATTACCCTGCTCAATGTGTGCCTGCCTGCCTCTGACGTCATAATGCGTGGATGACTCAGCGGACAAAAATAGATATAACGGTTAGAAGGCTCACATTACTTACCCCACGGACTGATTTCGGACCATTTAGCCACTAATTTAGACCATGTAGCCACTGATAGCCTCGCATAGTTAGAGCCTCGCCAGAGTTAGAGAAAATGCCGGCAAAACAGTATTAAGTTACAAGTTAGATCATAATTAAATAATTAAGAGTAGGATTCGACGTGACGCCCATCAGTATCCCTGCACAGCTCAAATCGTTCCGCAGCATTTCTAAACACATTCTGGAGCATTTGCGGGGTTATGTTATCTGCAGCAGTTCGTATACGTGTACGTAAGTTTTCAAGACTCGTAATCTTCGTCTGATAGACGTGCGATTTGATAAAGCCCCATGCAAAGAAATCGAAAGGGGTTAAATCTGGTGATCTCGCTGGCCAAGGTCTTTTGTCGCTTCCGCGTCCGATCCAGCGATTTGGAAAACGTCCATTTAGATAATCCTGAACAATTTTGGCATAGTGACAAGGAGCACCATCATGTTGATAGACGACGGTACTAACACTCCTATCCCCAATCAGCTGAGGTTCAAGGAATTACTGCAACATGTCCCAGATAATAAGCCCGTACTGTAGCTTCAGCAAAGAAAAAAGGACCATAAACCTTAGATTTTGTTAAACCCATCCAGACATTAACTTTAGATGAGTCTCTTTCCCATTTTGTACGAAATCAATCGGTCTTTCATCTGCCCAAATTCGACAGTTAATGGCGATTTACTTTTCCACACGTATGGAAAGTGGCTTCATCACTAAGAGAATGTTGTCCATTAAATTATCACTCCAGATTTGTTCTACGAGATCAGCACACACAGCACTTCGTCGAGGGAAATCTTCCTCATGTAAATCATGTAAAACCTGCAAATGATAGCTTTTCTTCTGCAAATTAACTTTCAGAATTTTGTGCACAGATGACGTCGGGAGGCCGAGTCTGTGTGATGCAGCACGAACGGACGTACGTGGCTCCTCAGTGATAATTCCGCGTACTGCATTCACGTAAGATCTGACATACACGGTCGTCCTGATCTTGCTTCATCATTTACAGATCCCGTTCGTTTAAATTTGTTCACCAATTTTCGTATTGTCTTGTCTATTGGCCCCGGCTTATGAAATCTCCTAAACTTCTCTCTGATGTCATTGTATTTCTTTCCCTCGATTCGCCAAATTACTATTGCCACACGCTCTTCTGTATTCATTCTAAGGCTTCTGAAAAGAAAATAGAAAAAATAATTATTTCACAAAATAGATCCTGACTTTATGTACACCCTGTATATAAAATCGCCGTTCATTTTATATAAATAATTTCCTAAAATATATTTCTAGGCTTTATTAAGAGGACTTATGAAATGCATAGAATTAAGCTGTCTGAACACCAGTGAAAATCTTATTAAGAAAGTATTAGAATACAAGAGAGAATTTGGATTCGCAAATCTTTAGAATTCATTCACGCAAATAATTGAAAATTCAATAATAACAAAATTTCCATTAAGATCATTATCAGGTAATTAATTCCCTGGATTAAATTCGCTTTTAGAATAGAATCCATATTAACTCGTTTGGGGAGCTTTCAGAGAGAATTGTTACGATATTATTAATCATTTAAGATTGTATTTCGGGACTTTTCATATATTATATATATATATATATATTATATATTATATATAATATATATATATATATATATATATATATATTGTATTATTCCAAGTTTTCCAAAGATTCTAATTAAATTATGCCTCAATACCTCGTATATCAGTGAATCAATGATTGATGATTATAATTGAGTCATATGAGTAGATGTTAAAACCGCCAGGGCGGAGGGGGGGTGGGGGTATTAGGAAGTAGGATACGCCCTCTTCTACCACAATAATAATAATAATAATAATATAATAATGATAATAATAATAATAATAATAATGATATTGATGAAATCGCCTTTCTCAAGGACGGTTGGGTAAAGCAATACAATTTAAAGTGTTCAATTACACTTCCGACCTTGCAAGTATTATATGCCCGGTATAGGGTATAGGGTATGAAGTGGAATGTTAAACCTAGAGTAAACTTGATTAATAAATAAAACGACTTTCACTGACCTTCTCTTTGTAAGCAACATAAAACAAAACTCCCTGAAACCCCCCCTTTCCCCACCGGATCCCCTAATTTCCCCTACCTTTCAAAACCCAAATGTTACCTAATTGATGAAGCAAAAATATCGAAAAGAATATATATATATATATATATATATATATAATATATATATATATATATAATATATATATATATATATATATATATATACATATATATATATATATATATACAGAGGCGGAATAAGTGTATTTTGCCGTTTGCCAAAACCAAACAGTATTAAACAAACTTTACTTTACGGTCTATAAAATATAAAATAAAACAGGGAATTTGTCAGTTTGTGTACTCTGTCATATTTAATCAAAGAAGTTTGTGAAATCTCGAATTATATCATCGAAACTCAGTTGATTGGCGGGGGGGGGGGGGGGGGCCTCAAGCATGGGAGCCTGGGGCTTCACCCTCAATAGCCTCAGTGATAATCCGCCACTGTATACTATATATATATAATATATATATATATTAGGGCGGTTCAAATAAATGAAAATTAAAAATTCAAGCAAGCATGTACTTTTTTTTATTAGACTTAAGAACAAAACTCTGAGACGGATTTGAGTGGAAACCAAGAGTATTTACTCGGTGCTCAAGCATCAGAATATGTACAATATGTACAGTGCGACGAAAAGGCAGAATTCAAGTAGGTTCTTTTCGTCAGCTTGTGACATCTCAAACTGCCCCCGAAATAAGTACGAGTAGATTTAAAAAGCATAAATAGTCTTAACCATCCATTTGGCATGGTGGAACGCGCCTGGCTTTCGGAATTTCATTTCATTAGGTGGTGTTTCACCAAGGAAAATCAGTGTCAAATCCAGCATTTCACGGTAGTCGTCCCTTGGCATTGAGCTGGCAGCTTTACATGACCGTAAATTTCCCTCAATGGCCGCCCTCGGAAAATTTAAATACCAGAAGCCCCATACGACAAGTCAGCAATCTAGGAGTAATCACACATGAGCTTGAGCACCCACTAAAAGTTTTGCTACCAAGTAGAAATTTGCCACGAAGATTTTTGTAAACAAGTAGAATTAAAAAATCCATATGCTCAGTGACTTACCTCCAATAAAAATTTTCACCTCTATTGCATGAACCGCCTTAATATATATATATATATATATATATATATATATATATATAAATGTCAGAAAATCGGACCTAACCCATTTCATCGACAAAACCAAAACATCGACACCCTTTAAACCTAATTTAACCTAACCTAATCTAACCTAACTTAACATAACGTAACCTACCCTATCTTAACCTGACCTAACCTAGCATAACCTAACCTATCTTAACTTAACTAACCTAACCTATCTTAATCTAACCTAATAATAACATGTTGACAGAATGTTATGTCGATCAAATGACGTAAGGCTGAGAAAATGTGTATTATAATATATTTATATATTATTATATTATTATATTATTTATATTATTTATATATATATATTTATATATAATATAAATATATTATATATAAATATATATATTTATATATAATATATAAATATATTATATATAATATATTATATATAAATATATAATATATTTATATATAATATATTTATATATTATAAGTGTTTTTAGGCACAAAAATACAATAGGGCTGGTTTCTATTACAGAAGTAAAAGGTCCTCTCCTCCCCCTATTTACACCACACATACGCACACATATACACATGTATGAAATTTAGGTCGTCCATGGCAGTTCCAGTTCACTATATACCTTGGTTAACTTTGTTTTGGTTCCGTCCGAATTGTTTATTCTGACGAAGGTCAAGCTTGTCACACCACCTTAGATATACATTTTAACGTGGAATCCGAACCACGGCCCACTACCAGTCCACCGTCTTAACCATTATGCTACCCAAGGTACCCATTTATGTACCAACCAATTTCTTTATTGTGTGGAAGGATGAACAGCTGGGTTTTGCTGCGTGCCGCCTGCCGTCACCGGGTCTCGATCCCGGGGCCGATGGATTCGTAGTCAGCGACACTAACCACTTACCTAACACCAGTTCCATTCACGTCATAAGCGACAAATACAAAATTTGGATTATCAGTTTTGCGACATATTTACGAATGCGGCATATTTAGGAATTAACCAATAGCAATTTTCTTTATTGGCAATAATTGTGGTTAATAATGAAAAGGACACAATCCTTCTCTGGTGTGTGAATTAAATTTCAAAGCTGGGCACTTGCGGTTTTTTTTGCGGTACTGCGGTACTGCGGTACTACCGCACTACCAAACCGGTACCGCATAACGCAGTACCGCAAAGGATCGCTGAAAGTACAGCAGTACCGCTACCGAATTCAAATTTCCCGCAGTACTTTCCGCGGTACCGACAAACACGGTAGTACCGCAGTACCGCAAAAAAAATCGCAAGTGCCCAGCTTTGGAATTAATTCATTAACGATGTACGAGTTCATACAGACCAATACATTGAGCTTCAAATCTGTAAAAATATCTTCCCCACAGGTTCATTCCATGATTGATACGTTCGTTTTCAAAAGTCAGAATGTTCTCCCGGTGGCTTTCATTTTGATTTTCGTTTTATTGCAAGGGTATGTGTTAAGGGTAACCAACCAGAGCTCGTAGCCCAGTGGGTAACAACGTTTCCCTTTAAACGGACTGAGGTCGGAGGATCGATTCTCGATGGTGCTGTTAATAATAATCCAGGGATTAGCGCAATGGTCCGCATTCGTCTGGTCTGAGTGATTTGCCAGTTTCTGTACCAGTTTCTGTGCCAGTTTCTTTGCCAGTTTCGCTAATGATGCGAGTATTACTATTACACCAGTCGTTTCCCGGTAGATCGTAACGTCCTTCGTTCAAGCGAATGTATTGAGGTGGTCCGTAACGCCATCAGCATTTGGATCGAAGCAAATAAATTACGGATATCGACTCGCCACTGCTCCCCACCCATCCCTATTTCTCAGACTGGCTTGGGACAGTCAGTACATGGGATTAAGCAGGAAGGAAGAACAATAAATAAGAAAATAAATAAATAAATAAATAGAAATAAAAAATAAATAAAATAAAGTTTTCTTCATTTCCCATGTGTAAAGGGTAACTTAGGTAAATCCGCAGTTTCACCTTTCTGTTTTTACACGATCAATTTTTGTTTTCTTTCTTGAAAAAAAACCGAAGCGAAGAGCGATCTTATCTCCTATTCATTGAAAAAAAAACTATGAAGTTAAGAGAAACGCGAGTAAAGGTAAATAAAAACGTATACGGAAATTGCATGGAAGAACCAACTAAATTTTTGTTGGCTTAGTATTAAAAAGCACGTTTTTTTTTTTTATACGCAGGAAGGAGGGACCCCAAGAGCGAACTCCCATAAAAACGTCACCCCCTCCGCCCTCTATAAGAAGAAGAAGAAGAAGAGAGCCGAAATCAAGGTCTCCGAGGCTCATGATGCCATTTTGTTTTTTAATTTTGAAAAGAATGTGTAGTGTGTAAAATGTCTGCATATGTATGGAAGAATAGAAAGAAAAATGTAGTTTTCAGAGACTGCTGAACTGCTCACAAGGTAGATGAGACACGAAAAAAGATCAGCTAAAGAGGACAGTGACAGGGGAAACGGGAGTTCCACTACTCTCTGTCAATTACCTACGTCCACCCCGGAGTACTTCCCTGGTTGATTGGTATATATATATATATATATATATATAGTGTGAGAGAGAGAGGAGAGAGAGAGAGAGAGAGAGAGAGAGAGAGAGAGAGAGAGAGAGAGAGAGAGAGAGATAGATAGATCAGATCATCTAACGGAGAGAAGTCACAATTTTACGTGGGATCTGAACCAGAGGTCGCTACATCATTTGAACTGAAGACGGTCAGCCATCCAACAATTAAACAGACCTAACGTCGCTTAACTTTGCTGATCTAACAGGAAGCGATGTTGCGACGTGAATTCCTTTCTTACCGTGTACATGAATACACGATACAAATTCAACAATATATGAAAATAACAAATTTATTTACAAAATTGACCTTATTCTTAAACGACGCTACGTCTTGGACGCGCCACAACTATTTTACGTTAAATCGGTGAAATAAAGCGACGTTAGGTCTGTTAAGTAGTTGAATGGATGGACTCTTTTTCTCTCACATGATGTCGTTACGAACGAATTTAAAGACATTATTATTATTATTATTATTATTATTATTATTATCATCATCATTATTATTATCATTATTATTATTATCATTATTAATACAATGACAGTTTTTAAAATTCTAAAATTAGCAAAACTTTACTAGTAGAAATCTACAAACTAAGTACCCCGCTATAGTTGTGTTCTTGGAAACTACAGCGTACAGTGAATTCGCAAAAGGGGTCGGTGGGTACGCAAAAGAGGGGGGGGGGGGAGATTACTTCGTTTCGCAAAAAATTTTCAGACTCTAATAAGCCCATAAAATCAAGAGCTAAACCTATCGTATCAACTGTTTATGTAATCAAATAACGTAACGACAATATAAATTAATTATAAACCTGAAAGAGAATAATTGTTAATTAATGCATATCATACATTATTATTATTAATTAATTAATTAATAATACGCAAATACGCATGTACGTACTTGCATAAACTAAGGGGGGGAAGGTGGCAAAGACGCAAAAGCCAAATGAAGGGAAACTTGAAGATGGAATTTAGGCTTGAAGGGTTGTTGAAAGGTTATCTGGAGCTCATTCTGAATCTTCGAAGGCGGGGGGGGGGGGGCCCTCCCACGTGGGTGGAATTACGTTTTCGAATGCTCGCGAATGTTCTCGAATGTTCGCGTGGATAGAGTTGAGAATTTTCAAACCGCGTAACCTCGAGAGTGTTTTCGCTTTATATAGGATAGGTTCTTCATTAATCAACCGCGTAACCTCGAATTTGGGCGTAGCGGACCCGCGGTATTGAGGGGTATACCTGGATTATGCGTATCAGATCGTCAAAAATACTGCTCCGGAAATCATCCAAAATAAAATATTTTATCTCTCCAAACCCAACACCGTTTCAACACAATACAATCAAACATCAGAACACCAAATTACACTCCACTCTATGCAACTAAATCTTTACGCTCCACTGCATCCAACCTCTGGAACGACCTCGATCAATATACGAAAGAACCTCCTAACTCGCTAAACAGCTTCCAAACCAGTTGAAACATAAATTCATCAAATCATACAAATATCCAATCTTTATTCCTCATCTACTTCTATTACAAACTTCTTCCCTATTTTCCATCAGTTCTACACACACACACCCACACACCACCACCGACAATTAAGATGAATTATTTTATTCCTGTGTATACAGTAGCTGCAAAATTTAGGTGTAATCTTGGGGTACCTATTTCATTTTATACAAAAATTCTTGTACAATATCAAAATATTGAATGTTATACATAGACTTTATATGCCCAGAAAAATGCTTACTTACTTATTTACTTGCTTACACTCGCAAAAAGAGGGGTGGGGGGTTCTTTACAGCACAACTGGGTCACAATAACAAAATTGTTTTGTTATTTAGTGCCAACAAAAAGTTATTTTATTTTAATTTTGATTAAATGAAGTTAGTATTACAGTTATTTTAACAAACTTGTTTTAGCAATTAAGTAATTAGTAATTAAGTAATTAATAATAATTAAGAAATTAATTAATTAATAATTAAAAAATATTTCTCCAAATTTTCCAAACTTAACATTTAATGTTAATGAAAACAAAAGTTGATTTGTGAGTATTACAAAAAAGGTTGGTACCTCAAAAAACCCTGTAGATTTTACAATATAAAAGTGTCAATTTTAAAATTTGGTTTCACTGCCTAAAAATATTACTTAAAAGTTAAAAAAATTGTTACATTAATGCAATTATGATGTAAAAATATAAAACGAAAAATAATTTTGGTAAAAAAAATATATTTTTTTTATCATTAATATTATTTAAACAAATATTACCAAAGTAAATAAAATATATTTTGGCGGGATAATACTATAATCTTTTGCATAAACATTACTATATTTTGCTAATTTGAATGATCAATTAGTGATCCTGATGAAAAAAACAAAATTGATTTTGTTAGTTCAAAAACGCATTTCTCTTTTCGGTGTGTGTGTGTGTGTGTGTGTGTGTGTGTGTGTGAAGCTTTGCTTAAAATCTTTATGTACATTTAAATAATTGTGGTCCCTAATTATACGTCCAGGTTTTCACGCGACCTCATATAACATCCTTTATATACAACCAGTCTGTTTTGTGCTTTGGTTTATACCTTTTTTCCCTTTTGACTTCTGTAAACAATGTTTCTTCGTTGCCTGAAAAGATTTGTTAAATAACCTCATTTTTGCCAGTAAAACATGGAGCTAGTTTGTTTGCAAATGACATTTCTATGCTGTATACTTAGAAGAAATATTTTACTCAACTATTTTTATATACTGACTATTATACCTATTTGTATATCTCTCGTATATGTACAGTATAACTAAATCAATAATAATTATCATTATTATTATAATAATTATTATATTCCAAAATGAAATAAATGACAATAAACCACTGGAATAATAAAACTGAAAAAAATTGAAACTAAAAATCATTATAATTCATTTGTTCACCATGAGTAGAGAGAGGGTAAGATTTACTTTCCGCTTTGACTCGGAGCGGTATTTATAAGCTGAGAACGCCACGCCGCTGTTTTGCATCCGTAAGCCCAAGCGCGCGTGGTAATTTAAGCTGATATAACCTGCCCTAATTATTCTAAATGGAGGCAGTCTCCGGAGACGAAAAATTAGGAAGTGAGCGGAATATAAATAATGTTATTTTAAGAGGGAAACTAAAATAAAATAGAAATAGAATTTACGAATTAAAGAGAACTTGATTTTCTTTTAATGTAATTATGTTGATTTCAACGGTATCAGTTAATTTTTATAATTAAAATACAAATAAACATAATTAAAATTCTACTCGCAAGAATTCTCCTAAATAGGGTATGAATAAAGTCGTACTGAGTTATTAAGGATGTTATTTCATATACATAATATATATAAAGAGAGAGAGAGAGAGAGAGAGAGAGAGAGAGAGAGAGAGAGAGAGGTTCATTAAAGTAAATAGACACCTTCGGGGGGGGGGGCTTTTCCATATTTTTTCATTTGATATAAAAGTCAATAAATAACAATAATAATATTATTATTAATAATAATAATAATAATAATAATAATAATAATAATAATCTGTACTATAATAAGAGAGCTGTCCGTCTGTCTGTCCGTCTGTCTGTCCGTCTGTCCGTCACACTTTCAGAAATTGTGAGAAAAATTGTGAGAAAAAATTCATAAATTGTATTACGGGCGGCAATGTGAAGCTCAAGATTTTCATGACTGTGTTCTTTTCTGTAGTTTAGCAATGGGGGAAAGGTGGGGGTGGGGGTAATGGGGGATGGGTGGGGTAATGGGAGGGGTGGGGGTAATGGGGGAGGGGGTTAGCCCCAAGTTGTATGAATGGGGGTGAGGAGGTTTTGGGAGATACCAGATTCAGAAATGTTGACACACTGTGAAGCTCAAAATTTTCACGGCTGGGTTCTTTTTTTGTAGTTTAGCCTGTCTAACCGTCAGCGAAGCGGCGGGAACTGTACTAGTAATTTTAATAATAAATTTATTGAATGAATGTATTAGAACTGTGTTGTTTTCCCCTTCAAATTACATAAAGGTGACACACACGTTCTGGCATTCTATTGATCAGCTTAGCCATTTGTTCTTGAGGACAATTATCGTGGTGCCTATTTATTTTCGCCAGCCCCCTACCACTCTCTCTCTCTCTCTCTCTCTCTCTCTCTCTCTCTCTCTCTCTCTCTCTCTCTCTCTCTCTCTCTCTCTATATATATATATATATATATATATATGAGGGGTCCCGCGTCTTAAGGTACCTAAGCGCCAAAATTAAAATTCGTCAGAAATCGCCTCCAAAGTTCAGCAATATTCTGCCAATAGTATCTCTGTTATTAATTGAGCTAGAACGTTCATTTTTGGCTAAAGTAGAGTTCTAAGTATGCTAATGAAGATGTTGATGAGTTTTTGGAATAGATTTTCATATTTTATATTTTATATATATATATTTTTTTTTTTTTTTTTTGATTTTCTTATTATGCCGAACTTTGGGTGAACTTTTGGCTGGCGATAGAGGTGAAAAAGTAATTCGCTTCATAAGGTTTTCAACCATACTTCTAGTGTCGTAAGGTCATTATAACCCAAACCACGCGATAGAGGAAGGGTGGAAAATAGTGATATCCATCAAAAACACGTTTTCGCCTGTGGTGGCGCTTAGGTACCTTAAGACGTGCGGCCCCTCATATATACACGCGTATATATTTTATATATATACAGTATATATATATATACACACATATATACACACGACATTTTTACGATCCCTGATAACAACTTTTACTAAAACAGAAATTAAAAAAACCCTTTTTTTTTAGACAAAGTATTCATGTCTTATTAATATAAATGTAACTAAGGCGAGATAAAATCGACGCTTCATATCCAACCTTATTTGATACGCATCTGAGCGTGTTTACGTATTACAGATAGAAAACATTTATTTAACTGGATAAATATGCTAATTACAGGGAGTTCAACAACCTTTTCATAACACCAGTTACATACATATTATATATATATATATATATATATAAAAGTATGTATGTATTATGTATGTATGTATATTGCAGTAATATTATAAAGCCTTCCGAATATGTTATAATATTTTGATCCTTAACCCTTTAACGCCCGGAGGTCTTTTCCGATACTGAATGAAATCGTCTGGCGTTAGCCAGACCAAAATCAGTAAAGTGGCACTGCGCTCTAAAGGATGACACTCGCATTTGAGAAAGGGGAAAATCTTCATTTTCATTGTTTGCAAGAACTTTTGGTTATATTGCAGAAATGGGTATAAGGGTATCTTCTTCAAAAAAAAAAAAAACGCCATGGTTATTATGCAGTGGAAAAGCTTTCTAAATATGTTGTAATAATAGTTAGAATAAGCGACTCTGGGTCTGGAGAGTAGTTGGATGGGAGACCATCCTCTGCGTCTAAACTAGGTAGCGACCCGTGGTTAGGATCCCACGTAAAACTATAGGTTCCCTCTGTCATATGACCTTAGATGTTGCGAAGGAGGTTAAATAGCATCATCGTTACAGTACCTTTCCAACGAAAGTTACTGTTCTTAAAAGTTTACGAGAACGAGTATAAATAATAATAAGTAGTAGTAGTAGTAGTAATAGTAGTAGTAGTAGTAGTAATAGTAGTAGTAGTAATAGTAGTAGTAGTAGTAATAGTAGTAGTAGTATAGTAATAGTAGTAGTAGTAATAGTAGTAGTAGTAGTACTAGTAGTAGTAGTATTTCCAAAATGAAATAAGTGATATTAAACCCCTGGAATAATAAAACGGCAATGAAGTGGTTATTAGATATGGTATTTCATTTCGTCCTATCCCTATCGGATTGATAGGACTATAACTCCTAGTTTATTATTATTTACCAGCACTATCGGAGGTCGAACCCTTCACTTACTTTAACGTCCAAATGATTATAAATTAATATAATCAGGGTATAATATTAATCTCCTTGTTAAGGTTCAATTTCATATTAATATTATTATTATTATTATTATTATTATTATTATTATTATTATTATTATCGCAGCTTTTGTACTTTTACAATAAAAACTTGAATTTCAAATTGATAAAAGTCGCCACGTTTCGGGGAATCACAACTTCCCTCCTCGACTGCCACAAAACAAACTTTCAACAATACCGATAAACATGTCAGTTCCTTTTTGCAGGTTTTCAGTTCCATTTTCGACAATTTCGCGGTTGCAAATAGTAGCTGAAATGACGCATTTTTGCCACTTTTGGAGTCTACTATAAAGTATAAAGTTTGAAAAGACATTTCGGGCTAAAACAACAACAAAAACAACAACAAAAACAAGAGCGACAATTGTCCATTTTTTATAAGTTGCTTTTATTCGATGTAATCCTCTTTTGTCGATGAAGTTCGAGGTTCTCGACACTCTTTCGTTCGAAGGATAAAGTTCAAAAGGTTCTTGGACACTCTTTCGTTCGAAAGGGACCCTACAGTTAAACGTGGAATCCGAACCAATTGCCAGACCGAGAAAGACCCAAAGGACGCACCATAATCGGACTGAAATCTGAAATAATAGTCCTGACCGGGATTCGAGTCAAGAACATTTTAAATTAGCAGCCCGTCGCTGTTAACCGCTGGACTATCTGTATTTCTATATTTCTATATATATATATATATATATATATATATATATATTATTTCCACATATTTTATATTTTTATATGTATTTTTTTCTCCCTCTCTCTCTCTCTCTCTCGTGAGGGAGTCTCGCGATGTGACGTCATCTTTTGTGAAAGAAGTTGCTGCTATAATATATATATATATATATAATATATATATATATATATATATATGCGGTTTGCTTCTACAAAGCTTCAATTTAATATTTAGGAGAAATCCAATGACAAGGAGGAATGTAATGCCATGAAAAGTCTTCTTTAATGCGCAACGTTTCGAGCAATACGCTCATCATCAGGCTAGATAATAACAATATGAAATTAGAATCAATAAATAAATGTGAACAAGACAAAATAATTTCTATAAAATGCTTATACTATAAATAACTCTTATGAATTTCAAAAAGATCTTCTAGTAAGAATTCGATTCAAAAAGTTTTTTGTCAGTTTGATGTAAAGTCGCTTTTCACGAATGTACCTGTATCAGAAACTATTGCCATTATTTTAGATAGGGTTTTTAGCTCTGATGATAGTTTTCATGGTTTTTCATGTTCTTATTTTAAGGAACTTTTAGAATTGGTTTTTAAGCAATGTTATTTTACTTTCAATAATAAGGTTTACCAACAAATTGATGGTGTTGGGATGGGATCACCCTCGGACCTCTATCAGCTGATTTTTTTATGACTCATTTAGAAAGTGTAATTTTTAGACATCTCCCACTCACTGTAAACCAATTTTCTATCGACGCTTCGTTGATGACTCGATAGCTGTTTTTGATAATGCTGTACAAGCGCAACAATTTTTTTAACTTCTTAAATTCTCTGCACCCCAATATAACTTATACAATGGAAACTGAGAAAAATGGCTCCCTTCCCTTTTTAGATCTTTTAATTTCGAAAAAAGGTGATTCTATTACTACATCAGTTTTACAGGAAACCCACTTTTACTGGTTTGGGCATGAATTTCTTAGTTTTACTGATTTTAACTATAAGATGTCGTGTATTAAAACTCTCTTGTTCAGAGGATATAATTTGACCTCTAGTTTTACATACTAAACGATGAATTTAATAATTTAAGATCATATTTTACCAATAATAGTTTTCCTGTTCAATATGTAGATAAACTAATAAGATCTTTCTTAAATAATGTTTATAGCCCTCAACTTTCTTGTATTTCAGTGCCTAAAGATATAAAATATTTCCTGGTACCTGAAATGGGTCCCATGAATAAAGAATTTAAACTTAATTTACAAAGTTGTTAAGAAATTTTTTTTATCATACTGATTTTCGCATTATATTTATTAACAAAATGTCTTTAGGTAGCTTTTTCTCAGCGAAGGATCGAACTCCTGATTCGTTGCGTAGCGGTGTTGTATATTTATTTACCTGCCCAAGGTGTCTCCTTGGTACTTACATTGGCAGCACCGTGCGCTCCCTCAGGACTAGATTTTATTCGCATATGGGAATAAGTTGCCGAACAGGTAAAATTTTAAATAAAATAAAGCCTCCAGTATTCGGGAACACAGTATAAAATGTAAAACTGATGTCACTTTAGATAATTTTAAAATTCTCGGTTGTAATTCTTGTCCTAACTCACTTAGAATTTTTGGAATCTCTTTATATAAAACATTGACCCCTTCTCTAAACGTGGATTCCTCAGCTGTCCCTCTAAATTTTTTATAAACCCCCCCCCAACTCCCCTCCCCCCACCCCAATTTTTTATAATCCCCCCTCCCCTAACTTATACTCCAACCGCCCAACCCATAGCTTGTTTCCTGTTTTGTTTTGTTTTAAATTACTCGTGCCTCGGAACCAGCATTGAAAGGTTCGTAGTGTTAATTATTCCATTGTATTAGTGTTAATTATTCCATTGTATTAGTGTTAATTATTCGAGTGTACTAATTTCAAATTTACTATATGTAATTTAAAAATAGCTTTTAAATTTCTTGTAATTTTATATGTAAATTTTTATAACTTTGAATTTAACCCTCTTCTTTTAGTCTTTTTATAGAAATTATTTTGTCTTGTTCACATTTATTTATTGATTCTAATTTCATATTGTTATTATCTAGCCTGATGATGAGCGTATTGCTCGAAACGTTGCGCATTAAAGAAGACTTTTCATGGCATTTACATTCCTCCTTGTCATTGGATTTCTCCTAAATATTATATATATATATATATTATATATATATATATATATATATATATATATATATGATGCAAACCCACAAGGAAAAGAAAATGATTCCAAAGCCTTTTGTGTATTCAGAAGTACACCTCGTCAGGGAATGAAGGTGTACTTCTGATACACGAAAGGCCTTGGAATCATCTTTCTTTTTCCTCGTGGGTTTGCATCATTCTTTCATTTCACGTGTTTAATTGTGAAATTCATCCCATATATATATATATATATATTATATATATATATATATATATATATATATATATAGTATTCTCTTTTCAAACAGCTTCTAAGAGGTTAAGTGTGTTGTACCGCTCCGCAGTTTCTTCACCCCCCACCCACTCAGTTTGTTCTTTCTATACATGGTCTTGTCCGCCCTTGTTTGGAGTACGTTTCTCATGTATGGATGGCTCAACTCACAAAGCTCCACTTGACCGGGTGGAATCAAAGGCTTTTCGTCTCATCGATTCCCCGCCTCTTACTCACTGTTTTCAATCCCTCTCTCTTCGCCACAATGTTGCTTCACTCTCTCTTTACTATCGCTATTATAACGGACACTGCTCTTCTGAAATCTCTAACTACGTGCCTCCTCCTTTAAGGAGAGCGAGAAGTAGCAGACTTTTTATCCATTCTTATTCCTTTTCTGTCCAACTCTGTAACCTAGGGTTTTCATTCTTTCATCTACTCAACCGTTCAACTCTGGAATTCTGGAACTCTGGAACTCTGGAACTCTGGAATTCCTCAATTTATCTTTCCCCCTGTCTATGACCTCCAATTTTTGAAACGCAGAGTGTCCAGGTATCTCTAAACCCCCTGGACCTTGATTTTGGCTCCCTTCTTCTTCTATGGGAGGGGTGATTTGCGGGCATTCGCCCTTGTCCACTCTTTCCTACATAAAAAAATATACCGAGTGTCCCAAAAGTCAGTTTACCGAAGAAAATGTCCTCCTAAGGTGAGTTTACTACAAAGAAAAAAAAGCTTGTTTCATAAATATATTTACAAAACATAAGAAAAACAAAGAAAAAAATTTCTGAAACATATTTACAAAACATGAGAATAATTCTGGTTATAATAACTGATCAAAATGTCGTCCATGTTCGATGTACATCTTGTATCTGTCAACGGTTGACCAGCAAATTGCTTTACATAGTTCCTTATCATTGCTTAAGAGCTGGAATTCTTCACAATGTAGTCTTATAAAGGTCCTGAAGACATGCTGGCTTTTTGCTGTAAAAAATTGTGTCATAATGTTTAGAATAATCATCAGGAGAAAACATTTTCCTCGGTAAACTAACTTTTGGGACACCTTGTATATATATTTTCTATATCGGTCCGTTTATTCTATAACAAACATTTGAATGATCCTTTTCGGTCTGTCTCTCCTATTTCTTTTGCACCAGTTGCGGTTCCCTGCAATTTTTCAGTTCCTGCTTTTTTCTATATTTTTATATTTCTATACTTGACTTCGCAAAGGTCTTTTATATTCTATTTTATATATTTTTATATTTCTATACATAACTTCATAAAGAATAAAAGTCCGTTATATATGATATTACAAAGGAATATAGCGCAGCTTTGTATCTCAATTTCTGTATCCCTTTCCTACAGACAGATCCAAGGACAGTATTTATTTTCCTAGTCGGCATTCATTTAACTGTCTCAGGTACTTGGACAAATTCTTTCTTGTGTAGATACAAAATTTACCACAGTTTAATTGATAATTTTGAAATTCTGAAAGGAAGTCATAAATATTGAAATACTTTTTTAAAATATTTTTCTTCCTCTTTGCGAAATAAGACTAAGATGAATGAAATATATATATAGAGAGAGAGAGAGAGAGAGAGAGAGAGAGAGAGAAGAGAGAGAGAGAGAGAGAGACAGACGACAGACAGACATGAAGAAAAAGAAAAAGGAAGATTAATTTTAATGAGTTGCAAGCAAAGCTAAAAGAAAATACCTTCAGGATCAACCAGAAAAATTTGCATGAAACCGTCAGAATAAAAAAAAAACCGGTTCAGATAAAAAAAACCGGTTCAAATAAAAAAACCGGTTCAGATTTAAAAAAAAAAAACGTTCAAATAAAAAGAATGTAAAAATTAAATCATCCTAAAAAAGTCCCAAAAAGGGATTTAAGACAAAGTAAACGTAAAGAATGGATGCTGGTATTCACGCCAGCCTCTCACGTCAGCCAAGTCTGACAGAAAAAGTGTGTTAATGAAGGGTGCGAGTCTATGCGAAAAAGAATTTCTCATTTACGTTCTTTTTGAGAGCCATACAGAAGTGGCTTTGGGGAATGTGTGTTTTACATTCAACCCATTTTCCTGTTTTTACGTTTTTGAAGGTAGATACTGTATGTTCCAGTGAGTTACGTTGGATTACGAGATCTAATCTATTTGACATTCTACTGGCCAATATATTGTAGGCTAGATTAAATTAGGTTAGGTTAGGTTAACACAGGTTAGGTTAGGTTAGCATAGATTAGGTTAGATTTGGTGAGCATGGTGTAGGTTACGCTATAAAATACAGACCACCGTTTCTAAAAATTTAATTGTTCCATTTGAACATATGAGGGGTCGCGCGTCTTAAGATACCTAAGCGCCATTACAGGCGAAAACGTGTTTTTGATGGATATCACATTTTCACCCCTCCTCTATCGCGTGGTTTGGGTTATAATGACCTTACGACACTAGAAGTATGGTTGAAAACCTTATGAAGCGAACTACTTTTTTCACTTCTATCGCCAGCCAAAGGTTCACCCAAAGTTCGGCATAATAAGAAAATCAAAAAATTTTAAAAAATTAATAACAGAGATACTATTGCGAGAATATTGTTGAATTTTGGAGGCGATTTCTGGCGAATTTTAATTTTGGCGCTTAGGTACCTTAAGACGCGGGACCCCTCATATTATTATAGAACAATTCTGAATCAATTTAATATTGTAATTTCCATATAATTTGTTCAAAATTGGTCCACAAAGGGAAGGTGTTCCATCGGGTTCAATGATAAACCATTCTTTTACAAAGAAACCGCTCCATAATCGCCTCATGAAGCAAATGGAACAGTTACATTTCCCCTCTTGGACTGTATTTCACAGTGTAGGTTCAGTTTGGTTAAATTAGTTCTTGAGTGTGTCGATCTTATTGTCTTATCAATCCGATGGGAATAAGTCTGAGTTAGGTGTATGTACGTGTCGTTATTTCCTCCTGAAAGTCAGTTCCAAATGTTTCTGAACTAACTTAGAGAGGATCGCGTGGTATTTGTTAAGTATAGTTTTCACACTCAAAACAAGTATGAGTTTTTAGATAGGAATTTGTTTTAAAGGTCTCAGATCGATTAAGCGTGCATTGTAGATATTATTTAGCCAGTGACCAGAGATGAGTGATACCGTTTCTTTATAAACGAAATAAAGACACTGAGGTCGGGGGTTCGACTCACGATGGTTTTGGTAATAATAATAATAATAATAATAATAATCCGGATGTCAGCGCAATGGGTCTCATTAGTTAGTTTGAGCGCTAGTGTGCCAGTTTCTGATCCCCCTCGCTGATCACTAATACTCCGACTGATGGCACAGTAACTAGATCTTGTCATCTACTTGTTATATATATATATATTATATATATATATATATATATATGTGTGTGTGTGTGTGTGTGGTGTACACACACCCTACGTTTACGTTTCCATTCTAGTATTCGTAGCACAGATTTCATAACGATATACTCGTATGGTCGTAGCACAAACGAGCATCAAAGTTATCGAGTTCTTAAACCATGAATTGACCCCTTTCTAGCTACCTTCTCGTTTTAAGTGCACACGGGCTAAATTCACTTTGTCTGTCTTACCATGATTTATTTCATCGATGGAAAGAGATTTGTGGCTTGGCGCTGATTTCTCTCTAATTTATCAATATCCTTGGCCAAATGGGTGCCTGGGAAAGAATCATTTCTTTGAATAAGCTATAACGAGTCGCTTACGTAATGATAGAACGGTATTTTAGTCTTAGAGGTGGAGGGAAGGAAAGAGTATGAGAGAGAGAGAGAGAGAGAGAGAGAGAGAGAGAGAGAGAGAGAGAGATAATAATAAAAAATAAATCCAGTTGCTAAAGTCTCATCCTAAAAAAAGGTCACACGAAGAATTCTCAATCCATAGCGTTTATTTTCATCTCATAAATTTTACAAATGCTGTTCACACAGTCTGGTCTGAGAGACGAGTCAGTGGAAAGTATGAAGTCGTAAATTGTGAATATTAAAAGGGCAGAAGTCTCGCCAATAAAGAAGATATTTTTTTTTTGTGAACTTCGTACGACCGGGAACCTTTCTTTATTAATATAATAATAGAGGTATTTCTTCGCGACACTATCCTACATTACCTTATTTTGGCATCCTTGAAAAAAAGCTCGAGTTTTGAGCACAATATTTGAGCGTCTTAAATTTTTATATTAAATTTCAGTATAATGAAGAAATAGTTATTTTTCTCTTTTTTTTTTTTTTCCTCAGGGAGATAAAAAATGTAATATTTTTTGTATTTTTTTTAAGGGGAATGTATTTCTTTTGTGATACAGATTTATTATAAACAAATTTTTTGTTATATTTTTACTCCAATTTACGTTTGATAGGAACAAATGTTTAAAAAGTAGGTGTAATTTTTTTTTTCAGCCATTTTGGATTATTTTCAACATTCCTGCTTTGTTCAGGGGAAAAATTTTCAACACTTAAGAATATTTTCAACGTCCGAATGTTGCATTTTTGCACGATTATGTGAAAAAAAATCGCCAGTGGAATTTCTTTTGGTAAGAATATACTTACAATTTAAAAAAAATAGGAATAATTCCTAATTGGTTGAAAAAAGATAATCTGATCAGTAAAACATAATAAAATAACATTACTTGAGAGGACAGTGTATTCAGTTTTTTATTTCACGAACAAAATAGCTGTATGGAGACAAACCATTTAATTTTCAAGTTGATCTGACTTTAGCTCATTTAGCTCATGCAACATCTCTGTGGTTCGTTGCTCGTGAAATTGAAGTACTACGACAGCCATCTAATTTTCCCGATCTTAATCCGATAGAAAATCTTTGGAATATTGCTAAGTAGAAGGTCCAAAAGCCTAAACCAGGAACACTTGAACTGAAAAGATGTTTGATGACACCATGGCAATCGATAACTACAGACGAATGCAAAAGGCTTATCGACTCGAGGCCACTTCGATTGAGGCCGTAATTAGGGCGAAGGGTGGACCAACTAAATACTGAGACGCAGAGTTAAAAAAAGTCTTTGATAAAGATTTAATATATTGGCAGTAAGTACTCAATAAACATAATGAATTAATTCTATGTTTTTGTAACATCTGACAAGATATTCTGATATTTTGGTATGTCGCTATGCATTAACTTTTCATTAGTTAATAAGGTTTTTGCTATATTTTATTATTTTTCAAAACTGGCACACAGAGGTTTCTTTTTATCACAATGACGTCACATAAACCCTATATTCCTCATAAAGGTGTATAACCTAAAGGTATTATCAAGGCCATGAACGCATTTGAAACAATATCCTATATCTTGGTCTGGAGTTATATATTTCGTGATCGCAAAAATGGTGCTTTGATATCTTACAAAAAAAAAAAGAAAAAAAAATCTCCAAACATGTTCATATCCTAAAAACTTAAACACTGCAACTTATTTTTTTCTTTGAAGTTGGGCACTATCCGATTTTGGGGTCAATCAGGAATGGTAAATCACGTACCCAGGCGTAAAATAATTGTCATTCGTAAAACTCTTAGGAGAAATCAACCCATGTTTCATTGTCTCGACAACCATTGAAGATTTTTCTTTCTTTTTTAATCTTGTAAGATCTTTTGCTAAGAACAAAGGACGAAAAACAAATTATTATCCCCCTTTTTTTTAAAAGAATAAAAAGTCTCCCTTAACGCTTTGTTTTCTTCCGCAGTCCCTTTCCGTATATTAAGCTCCGAAATGCCTCTAAATGAATTTTAGCAGTATTTTTATATACAGATATAATTTTCAAATATATATATATATATATATATGTGTGTGTGTGTGTGTGTGTGTGCGCGTGCGCGAACGAAAAAAGAAAAACAAGAAAACTCACCTTCCTCCCCCAGAAGTTTTTAAAGGCATTCTATTTCAAATCATTGATTTTCTAATGTTCAAAAATGTAATACGAATTAAAAGCGGTTTTTCACAGTTAAAAGATTCAGTGATCTTTTGATTTTGTTGGTGAATGTTTCATTTCGAATCTCAGAATCGTTCGCGGAATGCAACTTCTTTGTTTTACTTTCATATCAAACATTATTTTAGCATTTACTTGTAGAAAGGTTTCTGATAATGACTCCTTGACTCCTTATGTTGAGTCCTGTGACCTTAAACACAATATATATATATATATCACACACACACAGTATATATATATATATATATATATATATATATAATATATATATATATATATATATATTATATATATATATATATATATATACATGTGTGTGTGTGTGTGTGTGTGTGTGTGAAAATTATTTCACGAAAGTAACACGTGAATAATATTTATGATGAAAATAACCACGAAGGAAAAAGGAAACACAGACTGGTGCTCAATATATATATATATATATATATATATATATATATATATATATATATATATATATATATATATATATATATATATATTATATATATATATATATCTATATATATATATATACAGTATATATATATATGTATATATATATATATATGATGAAAAAAAAGGGGCAAAAATCTCCCAACATGTTCATATCCTAAAAACTTAAACACTGCAACTTTTTTTTTCTTATAAGTTGGGCAATATCCGATTTTGCCCCGTCGTGTATGTATATATATATATATATATATATATATATATATATATATATATATATATATATATAACCAAAGGTTTTATATATATATATATATAGAGAGAGAGAGAGAGAGAGAGGGTAGACCAAAATTCAGGGTACATAAGGGAAATAACCAGTTCCACGCATTATGTTGGTTTATTCATAATAAATCTCAGACTGAGACTCATTAATCTCGATACGTCTCTCAATCCTTCTCTTTTATGACGGTTGAGAAACCGGTTTTGGTAAAGATTCGGTAGAACACATCCACTCAATCTAGAGACGAAAATAGGTTTTTCTGGTGTATTTTATGCTGTTTCAATTGAATCTGACCTTCATTTTTGGCGCAAATGCACCGTTATGGAGACCCCCCCCCCAACTACTAACAATTTGGATTCCCGTAAGTGGGCAGGGCTTTAAAGAAGAGTGAAATTGTAGGCTAAACAAAGGCCAGAATCAATTGAAACAACATGAATTTTCGTCAGTAATATTCACGGCAAAATATGAAAATAAAAACCCACTCTAATAGACAGAGTTTATTTCCACGACAGTTTCGACACCCACTGGCATCCTCCTCGGGTGGATACCCGAGGAGGATGCCAGTGGGCGTCGAAACTGTCGTGGAAATAAACTCTGTCTATTAGAGTGGGTTTTTATTTTCATATTTTGACCTTCACGTAGAAAAAAGTGAAGTTTTTTGCATTTATTCACGGCAAAAGTAACCTAACCTAATCTAACCTTTCTTTAGTTAGTTTTTCGTCAGTAATATACACGGCAAAAGCAAATTTCAAAAATAAATATCTCGATAAATAGGAATTTCTGCCAAAATTAATATAGTTCTTGCGTTTTTTCGCTCTATCTCGCAGTATAAATAGTAATATAGAGTTTGGTGGATGTGTTCTAACGAATCTTAACCCCCGTTTTTTCTCCTTTGGTTTTGCTTTACGACACTTCGAAGGTCCGTGCTTCTTTCTCTTGCGTACATGAACACCAACTTCATTCGTTCATCTTTCGTTGATTTCCCATCCATGTGTTACCTGGAGAATAGAAAACAGAAAACAAACATTACTGATATAAACACAGTTTCCCCTGTGTTTACTGACTTTCGGCCACACTGTATATATGTACACACACACACACACACACACACACACATATATATATAATATGTCCGTTTCATGATGGGAATGAACTCAGAATGGTTCCCTGAGTTTTTTATGATACACACAGACCGTGTCTGGAACAAGGAACTCTTCTGGGATAATTAAATCCACTATAGTCCGAATAAGTAATGGTAAATGACAAATACCATAGTATACTCAGGGAACCATTCTGAGTTCATTCCCATCAAGAAACGGACATGTTATGTGCCTTGAAAAGTGGACGCTCAATTCTGCCAGTTGAGGTTTAAGTTTTGGTTTTGGCTAAAAATATATAGTTACCCCTTTTTCTTTGATTTATTCAATCCGACGTGAATGCAACGAGTCTTTTACTTATATTGAGGTTCTAAATGTAGTGGGGCTAGGCTGCTTTAAACCCTAGATCCATGTCCCAAAGCTGGATCCTGTCTGCTTTGCAGATAGCTGGTGAGGGAAGCTATTTTATGGGATCTCTTTGCGAGAGACCCGTTGCCCACGTCGGGCTTGCATCATGAAAAAGAAAAACTATGGTATTTGTCATTTACCATTACTTATTCGGACTATAGTGGATTTAATTATCCCAGAAGAGTTCCTTGTTCCATGCACGGTCTGTGTGTATCATAAAAAACTCAGGGAACCATTCTGAGTTCATTCCCATATATATATATTATATATATATATATATATATATATATATATATATATATATATAATCATACACAAACCGTGCATGGGACGGATGATCTCAGGCGACTATTCTGAGTTGTATCCCATATATATATATATATATATATTATATATAATATATATATATATATATATGTGTGTGTGTGTGTGTGTGTGTGTGTGTGTGTGTGTGTGGATTCAATAAATTGTAAATCATTATTGGCTAAAGTAAAAACCAAATTACACGCTGTTGTACAAGGGGACTATATACGACCTTTATCTACAGGGTGAGCGAAAAGTTCCTGTGCACCT
>JAJOZX010001282.1:440000-492500 GCA_023014485.1 Bathynomus jamesi | reverse complement strand
AGACTTTTAAAGCAAGCAAGCACGCACTTTGCGTGGATGCAAACAAATTATTAGTGCAATCTATCTCTTCGTACAGGCAAAGCAATTTATATTGGAATTCCTGTGTTATTACTATTATTATTAATAATATTACCTTTAACTGTTCTTGCGGGTATCAAACTATGAAAAGTTGATTTTTCAGGCATGTAAATAAATCTTTCACTCGCAAATAAAATTGGATAGAGATAAAAATAGTTTTAGTATTGATTCATATTAATTATTGAGAGTTTATAAAAATATTTTGGGTTAAGATTCGGTACAACACATCCACCAAACTCGATATTGATATTTATACAGCGAGATAGAGCATAAAAAACAAGAAAACTTTATTCTATACTAATTTTGCCGGAAATTCCTATTTATCGAGGTATTTACTTTCGAAATTATTAAATTTTAGCGCCATTATTCACTAGTGACTAGTCAAACCATCTCGTCCTGTGAGTATGCAGTCATGTTATCATTAGCCAATCAGCGGCTGCTGCATTGTCACGTGATACTCCGCGCAGGTTCAGCGGCTGAAATTTGAATTCAACAGTCGCTTTACTGTAGAATGGCTGTCTGTGATGGAAGTTTCCACTCCGAGTGGGACGTCATTTAGGCCTTGGTTAGGTTAGGGGTACTATTTACCTTTCTGGGTCCCGAATTCATTATGGGGTACCCATGCCCGGTTAGGTTAACTGTATGCCCGGTTAGGTCAACTGTATGCCCTTGACAATTGGTTAGGTTAAGTTGTGTTATTTTCGTTAGTTTTAATGAAAATATCACGACTGGTTCTAACCTAGGCCTAGATGATGTCCCACTCGGACTGAGTTTCCGATGGTTAAATAGGAATTAACCAATATTTCCAACTAGGTTAGGTTACTTTTGCCGTGAATATTACTGACGAAAATAGGTTTTTCTGGTGTATTTAATGCTGTTTCAATTGATTCTGGCCTTTCTAGCCCACAATTTCCCTGCTCTTCAAAGCCTTGTTGGGGTGGGGGTGGGGGGGGTTATCTCTATAACGGTGCATTTGCGGCAAAAATGAAGGTCAGATTCAATTGAAACAGCAGGAAATACACCAGAAAAACCTATTTTCTTCACCAGTTTGGGTAGATGTGTTCTACCGAATCTTTACCATATTTTGTTTAAGACATTTGTTTCAGATCTCGACAAAAAAATATTTATTTTCATTTATTTTGCAACAATGTTACAACCAACCCCATTCACATTGTCTTATCATTGATAGTAGCACACTTTAAAAGTTCACAACCATCCATCTCGTTCAACTATGCAATGAATACAGAGACGCCTTCAAGTACGGAAGCACATGCTTTCTGCCCCGAAGTAGTAAGACCGTTTTCAAAAGCACCAGAACGAAAGATAAACCCAAACAGAAGCAGACGGAAACGAAAATAAGCCACATTAACCGATACTCCCGAAAAGAGGGTACTAGAAGAAGGGAGAAAAAAACACCCAAGACGATAAAAATTTCAAGACGGGACGGGAATGTTACACCTTGTTCGTGTTGAACCCTATTCAAACAGCAAAGCTAGAGAAAAGTGGTCCCAGTGTAGGATATGTAAAAACTGGTCGCACCTAACATTCACAAATGGTATTATGGATTATCTGTGTCCAAACTGTGACCCCAGATGACTCTGAGTAGAAAGTCGAATTATGTTACTACCAACCCCATCCCCCCATCCAATATTACAACCAACCCCAATAGTGGGGATGGTTGTAACATTTAATTGCTCGTGTTCAATCTGGTTTTCTGTTGTAGTGTTTAAATGTTCTCAGTTTTCTAATGGTAAAGTAACGAGGCATTTAAATAAATACCCAGGCAAAATTAATTTACCGTTTACCCTTCTGGGGTAACATCAAATATTGTTTTTATTTTTTTATGCAGGAAGGAGGGGCCAAGGACAAATGCCTGCAAAAGCGGCCCCCACCCCATAGAAGAAGAAGAAGAGAGCCAAAATCAAGATCCGGGGTTTTTGAGATGCCTAGACACTCCGTGTTTGAAGGATGGGAGGTCATAGACAGTAGGAAAGATACCCCAGACAACAAGACCAACCACCCCTTTGCTTGCCAGCGCCTATAAGTGAAGTAAGGTCGGGGGTTCGAATCCCGATAATTCTGATTAATAATAATCATGGCGTTGACGTAATGGTCCTCATTCGTCTAGCATGAGCGCTGTGCTAAGTTTGGTCCCTCCTCAGTTATTGTAATATATATATATATATACATTCAACTGCAAAGAACACGCAGTATAAATAACGTAAAGAACGACGCTTGTATAGGAGATATTCCGCGCAAGACGAGAAAGAGAAAACAACAAATGAAAAAATGAAGTACCCAGGTGGTACTTCATTTTTTCATTTGTTGTTTTCTCTTTCTCGTCTTGCGCGGAATATCTCCTATACAAGCGTCGTTTTTACGATATATATATATATATATAATATATATATATAATATATATATATATAACAAAAATAAATTGATTACTCACTACACTTTCATCATTAAGAGCATATGTTTGGGGTCATTCAACCAACATTAATCCTCATATACATACAGCTAATACAGAGATGCCTTTCTACGTCATCCTTTTGCAAAAGGGATTTCCACATACTCATTAAAAACCACTTGTTTGAAGCCTTTTGAGGAGCCTTATTTCGTTATTGTGCGATCGAGATATACTCGTAACATCAATTTGGTTTGTATGCGACTCTCTCTCTCTCTCTCTCTCTCTCTCTCTCTCTCTCTCTCTCTCTCTATCTCTCTCTCTCTCTCTCTTTTCTCGCTCTGTGAAATTCTTTTGAGAAACTTTTCGAGTTAGTTTCTAATAACTCTATGAAAGAGTTAATTTCATTTATACTTCTTCAAGGAGATACACAGAGGAACATTTCGGCTATTTCCTGTATCTTATTTCGAAAAATAACATTGCACTCCAAATTAAATTACATTATTTATATATATATTATTATATATATATATATATATATATATATAATATATATATATATGAGGAGACTTAGGCAATGCTTTGTAACACTCCAACAGCGCTCCAGCTTGGTACACAAGAGTGGTGAGGACAAGGGTGACTTTCATTCCTCGTGTGCCAGGTTGGAATACTGTTGGATTGTGGTTACTCACAGTTTTAAAAACACGATAATCGTGTAAAAATTAAATAAAATGACTAAAATTCCAAGAAGTTATAAGAATAAAACGATAAAAACCGCAAAGTTTTTTGAGAGAAACTACCCCCATCAATCAGGCGATGGAGGGAAACTAAAAGTAAAAGTCAGAATTAAAAGGGGTATTTACTAAAAAACATTATGCTTCAGGCAACTCAAACCGGCGCAAATTATATCGAAAACCAGGAGATTTTTGACAACCAAAAATTGGTCATAAAATTAAGTTCGAAGGTTCCATGTTTTGTATAAAAATTATCAATATTTTTTATAATAAAAGATTCGGTGTGTTTACATTTGTCATTATTACTAATATTTAAAAGCAACTTAGCGCTATTAATATTACTATTATGTTCCTTGTCTAAGCAATGTTTGTCCAAGGTCGAATTTTCATTTAGTATTCAAACTATATTTATGTTGATAAAGGGAGTCTTTTAAAATCAATAGTTTCGCCAATATAGCTCTTAAAACAATCCTTACAAGGAATTGAATACACTCCAGAATTGGAGGGAAAATCAGATGACTGATTTTTCTTGTAAGAGACCACGAGTGGAACATGGAATCCGTGAGACTAGATTAAGTTCGGGGTGAACAACGTCCGAAGTGACTGTACATTGAACAGGATCACTAGAGTGTACCGAAAATGCTTGAGCGTAGTAATATTGTTATAAAAATAGAATGCTATCGCAATTTTTAAAATATCTTTAATATAACAAAATTCACAGTTCAAATAATTTTAATAAAATTATAATATATAACATGGAACCTTTCAGTTTGATTTTATGACCAATTTTTGGGTGAAGTCTGCTGTTTTCCGAATTAATTTGTGCCGGTTTAAGTTGCTTTTTAATTCTGACTCTTACATTTAATTTCTTCCACCGCCTGAATGATGACGGTAGTTTTTCTCGAAAACCTTTGCGGTTTTTAATGATTTATTCTTTTAACATTTGGGGATTTTACTTGCCTCGATTAACTTACTACAATAATTGGTGCCTACAACTTGGGCACTGTATATATATATATATATATATATATAATATATATATATACATTTAACTGCAATGACCACGCAGTATATTAATGTATAGAAACGACGTAAGTATAGAGGAGTGTTCTGCACACGAGGAAGAGAAATAACGAACAAATGAAAAATGAGGTGACCGCCCGGGAATCGAACCCAGGATCTTCCGATTGCCGGTCAGATATGCTACCACTACACCACGGGCCTCGATCAGTCAGAAGTCGTAATTCTCCTACATAGGGCAGAAACCAATGCCTTGGGAGGGCACCCTCGCAAATCGTGAATATGTACATTTAACTGCAATGACCACGCAGTATATTAATGTATAGAAACGACGTAAGTATAGAGGAGTGTTCTGCACACGAGGAAGAGAAATAACGAACAAATGAAAAATGAGGAAGATCCTGGGTTCGATTCCCGGGCGGTCACCTCATTTTTCATTTGTTCGTTATTTCTCTTGCTCGTGTGCAGAACACTCCTCTATACTTACGTCGTTTCTATATACAGTGCCCAAGTTGTAGGCATTAATTATTGGAATAGGTTAGCAGGCAAGTTTTTGTAGAGCTTAATTGTGTAGGTTGCCAATTTGGAGAAAGACTTGTAATTTATAATTTCTATAAGGTTAAAGAGATAATTAAATAGTTAATTACTTGGGGGTCACCAGTTATTTTTTTAATAATGAAGGACAGGAAAGACTGCGTGACTTTTTCCTTTTATTAACAAATTTAATATTGCAAAGAATAGTCCAGTACGGTACATACAACAAAAATAAAATTAGCTATAAATCAATATTAATTAAAAAGGCTTGATATGTATGAAGTAATTATCATTATGAATACACAACGTCAAATACAGCAACAAAAAATCAGTTAAATCATATTGTAAAATAATATTCAAGTGTTTATTTAAATTGCTAACTCAATAAATGCTACAATATGAGCTTTATGCGCAGACGCAAAGCAAATAGATTGTTTATACGCAAGCGAAGAATGTCTTATAACGTCACTTTAGACTGGGACTGAGTAGGCATCTACACGACTATGAGCCCCAAAGAATGATTGGAGGAAAAGCTGTCTTTAAAAGAGAAGAACTGTATGGTAAGACTATACCCGAGAGATGCTTTTCACACCGTAATTGAGAGAAGATAGACTTGAAACTTCAATTGTTAAATCTTGGGAAACTGCTATTAATGCTTGCCTTTCCGGTTCCTTGTTGATGGTCTTGGTTAGTTTTGATGGTCGACCCTTTGAGTTCTTTAACTTGAAGTCTTTTTTACAATATCGTGGGAGTGTTTTCATGAAATTGACCACTACTTCAGCCTTTGGTGAGAAGTGTTAATTAACGCAAGAGGCGTCTTTTGTCGTAACCTCACAATAGTACCTAGAAGGTCTTCTTCAGTATAGATTTCTTTTGGTAACGAGAAATTGTGGTGTCTTTAATAAACTGTAATGAATCTGCTTCGTGTGTGTGTGTGTGTGTGTGTGTGTATGTGTGTGTGTGTGTGTGTGTGTGTGTGTGTGTGTGTGTGTGATTTCTTGGCTACCTTACAAAACCGCAAAAATCTTTAGGATACAAATCGCCATAGTTTCGGTCATATCTTATCTTATTTTATGGAAGATGATTACATATCATGAAAAAGAGAATATGAAGAATATTGGGTTACATTAGATCACCTTATGCTAAGTTAAGTAAATTTGGCTATTTAGATTAGGCTAAACAGCGCCATCCACAACTGAAAAAGAAAAAATGTACCGGTTTCGTAAGATAGCCATAACTGTGTGTGTGTGTGTGTGTGTGTGTGTGTGTGTGTGTGTGAACACCCGATAATAACGAACAAGGAAATACACACACAACTACGATAATAACAAAAAACAAAACAAAAGAAACGCGCGGAAAACACAAAATGGAAAAACTGTCATGGCAACGAACGAGAATTTGTATTAGTAAAAAAACCTTAAATTTTACTGCCTTGTTGCATGATATGGAGTGGTAACAATAAATAGGAACCAATTACAGGAATTGGACACATGTTTTGTTCATTGCAAACCGAAAAACAAAGTTAAAGAAAGGTGGAAAGAAAAAAAAAACGAACCTTTTCTGTAAAGAATGTGAGAAAGAAAGGTTCGTTCATTTTCTTTTTTTTTTATTCTTTTAGAAGGGTTTTTTTTTTCTTTCTTTTTTTCGCTTTCTCTGAACGAAATGTTGCGGAAGAATTCCCGTTCATAAAGCCCTTTTTAGTATGGGGGAGGGGGGCGGTAGGGGTATAGGGGTAGGGAGTTACGATTGTGTTTGATTTTTCTAGATTTTTAAACGGTTGTTGAGTTTTAATTTCAATTCTTACTATTGGTTTTTATACGCAGTTACGCATTTTTATATACGCATGTTTTTTTTTATATACGCATGTTTTGTGTCTTCTGTCTTCTTGAAAAGGGTTACATTGTGGCCATGTGGTTACCTCTCTTACCCTAAGATCAGCGAGGTAAGCGACGCTGGGTTTGAATAGCAGCTGGATGGGTGACTGTCCTTTGCGTCCAGATGATGTCGTGACCTATGATTCGGATTCTATGTTAAGTGGGAGATTCTTTCTATTATATACTCTGCCTGTTAGCTCATCACCGAAGTCAAGCGACATTGGGGGCTGGGTAGTGAAAGAGTAAATGACTGTTCTATGTTCCCAGATGATATAACGACCCGTGGTTCGGGTTCCACGTTAAGTTGTTGGTACTCTTTGTCATTAGTGTTAAATGTTGCATTCATTTGAAATAAGTAACGAATTTAAGGCATAACCAAAGCTATAAAATGAAAATCTATTCTTTATAATGAAAACTTAAAGTTTACCCCTTAAAACCTGCTTATTTCTGCAAAAATCTGTTTATACAGAAACATATGTAAGCGCGTGCATGCGTATGTGCGTGTGTGTATGTGTTTATGCGTGTGCAACCACTCTGTCCATCATTATGCGATTACATCATGAATGGGCGTAAGAAAAACTTTATAAACCAACATAATACCACCTCGATTATCGCTAAGACAATTTATCATCCGCAACTGACCTCGAGACAAGCGCTCGAAATTGGGGGAACTTTCTTCCGCCAGATGATGGATGATATTTCGAAATTCTTCGATAGCATCAAATATCATCGGAATGAAATCAACACACACTGAACGAAATTGTCGAAATGTATTCAATTTTTTTCACAACTTCCACGACATTACGTCAGCTCATTCTTCCATCGTTTCTCAGACAAATTATTATTATTATTATTATATTATTATTATTATTATTAATAATATTATTTTTAATATTTTTTTAAGGTCTCTTTTGCAATTTTTTTATTCTGATTTTGTGGATGTTGACGAAATTCTTGTCTTGGGACTGTAGATATTTTGTTCACAAGGAATTTGATCACCGGTTTAAGTCACCTAACATAATCTAACCTAACTTAACTTAATCAAGTTGTTAACTTAACTTAATATACTTCCCCCAAAATCTTTGTCGATAAAATGCTTTATCGAGGATTTGTCGTTAGTCCACTGTAGTCGCCATTATTAACCTAATCTAACCTAACCTAACTTAACCCAACCTAATCTAACCTAACCTAACTTAACCTAACCTAACTTAACCTAACCTAATCTAACCTAACCTAACTTAATCTGACCTAATCTAACCTAAGCTATGCTAACCGAACTTAATATATTCCCCCCCCCAAAATGAACCTTGCCTATATAATTTTATATTAATAAATGGTCTTTAATTCACAAAGTCGAAATTTTAAAGTAATAATGAACAGTATATTTGTCATGCTTATTATATATATATATATATATATATATATATATATATATGTGTGTGTGTGTGTGTGTGTGTGTGTGTGTGTGTGTGTGTGATTATGACTTAGCAAATATGATTTTGTTCGTAGCTCAGTGGTTACTACTTGGGATTAATTTAAGACTACACACATAAACACAAACACACACACACACACACACACACACACACACACATACACACACATATATATATATAAAATTTTTGATTTAATTCATCCAAAAACTGGATAATGTTTTTACTAGTGGTGTACCGATTAATCGATACCAAATTTGGCCGATTCTCTCACCGATTCTTTACAATTTTTAAATTTTCATTACAAAACAAAATATTATAAACTATTGTAATCTACTTTATATTATAATAATTCTATATTAAGTTGTACTTTATAATTTATATATTAAACCATCTTATTATGTTGACTTTATATTAAGTATTTTAATAATTTTATAAACCCAAATTATATATCCATTATTTTATTTAAATTGGCCACCAGGGACGTGAAATTTTAATAAAAAATTTTTTGTTGTTTACATTGTTGAAAAGAGAAAATACGTTCAACATTTTCTACGTTCAACATAAGGAAAACCAATTACTTTAAATATTGGTATTCAATTTATGAAACTAAATTAAGATTATTTTAGCATTTTACTGAGTAATATAACTTCTTAACATAATTTTTTGCTACGGTATATGAGTAATAAATTCTGGTGAGCTGTATATTGTAGAGGGAGCTAAGGAAAAACATTTAAACAAATTTGAAGTGTAAAAATATGAAAATTGAAAGTTTTCACATTAAATTAGTAAAATTTATGAAGCGAAGTGATTTTTTAAAATATAGGTAAAGAATCGGCATCGGTATCGATAGTTTTTCATGGAATCGGCATCGGCATTGACTAAATTTTGGAATCGGTACATCACTAGTTTTTACCATTTCAATGAACACATAAATATAAAACTGTTCAAAGTAAAATGAATATCAGACTTTCGGCAGTGCCATTTTAATGTGGCACATGACACACACACACACACACACACACACACCACACACTGAAGCGTGTGCTCGTAACTCAGTGAATAATACCATTTCCCTTTAAGCGAAGTGAAGACTGAGGTTGGTCTGAGCGTTGTCATAATTTCTGGTCCTACCCACTGATCATTAATATTTTTAACAAAAATTCAACATATGGACAAGTTAACAAAACCAGTTAAACAATATCAAAACACTGTTCCCCGAGTCTCTCCAGCAATGAAGGGTACGTTTACTAAACGTTCATAAACGTTTATAAGACGTTATAAAAATGTTTACAGACGTTTAATACACGTTTACAAGACGTAAACAAAACATTTACCAAACGTTCATAAACGTTCATAAGGCTTTAAGGGAATGTTTAAAAACGTTTACTAAATGTTTATAAGACGTTAACAGAAGTCTTAGAAACATTTATATGACGTTAACAAATAGTTTAAAAACGTTTACTAAACGTTTAAAAGACGTTAACAAAACGCTTATTAAACGTTCAGAAACACTTATAAGACGTTATCAGCACATTTACAAACTTTTAATGAACGTTTATAAGACGTTAACAAAACGTTTACAAACGTTTAAGAAGCGATAACTGTTCCGAGAGTCAAATAAGGCTGTGACACGTCAGACAGAGAGAAAGATTGACAGATTTCTTTTTAAGCTAGACATTTGCAAGATTTTCTGCAGTTTGGATACATTTTTCATTATTCCTGCCACAGACACGAGGAGAGGTCTTCGTTTTCAATGGTTCCAACAAGTAGGGGGGAGAACTGTCTGGGGGAGAACCTGCATCCCCTTTTATTTGCTCCACTCAATAGTGGTTTTGGAGATGTAACTTTTGTCCAACCATTTTTTCAATTTTGCAATTAACTGCAACCTGAAACAATGGAGCAAAGAGAGGCTCAAGACGAAATGTTTTGGGGTTATTTAACCTCTTTTGTATCAGCAAAAGTCATGTGATGGAGGAGAACCACAGCGTTACGTGGGATCTGAACCACAGGTCGCTACATAATCTGGAAGAAGAAGACGGTCCCCCAACCAACTGCAATACAGACTCGATGTCGCTTAACTTCGCTGATAGGCAGGAAGCGGTGTTGCAACTTTGCTACAACGTAACCTTGGGAGAGCTAAGACGCTGCCCACTGAAATAGTTGTTTCATGTACATTGTATATGCACACCATTCCATTAAACCCACCGTGTTGCAGTGTGGGTTGCAAAGATGATGCCTCAAACGTTTGATTAGCCATTCTCCATACTGATGTCGGGTTCATTTGACGAGAATAGGTAGACTAAGGCCGCCCGCACACAGGATCGTATTGTGACTCACGACTGACGACTTGGGTCGTCACGACCCAAGTCGTCAGTCGTGAGTCGCAAGACGATCCTGTGTGCGGGCCGGCCTTAGACTCTTCCGAGAATAGAGAAAGCCTCTCAAATATTATGGGTCCATATAGGGGTCATTTGTCCTTGACTACAAGCCTTATGCGTCACTTAACAACCAAATACGATTTTCATTAATTAGCCTCATGCGTCACGTAATGATCTGACGAGGTATCCTGAGCCGTATGAGTGGACTGGATTTCATCTGACAACCTGATAAGCAAAGAACTCTTTATGCACGGTATATAACGACTGATGGTCTCCCTGGTCGGAGGTTAGCATATTTTGTCTGAAAAATGTAATGAGGCCATGGAGAATGAGGCCATTAGGCCATTAGGCCATTAGGCCATGGAGAATGATGATTCATCATTCTCCATGGCCTCATCTCCGGTTTCGTATGCACACTTTGAGGTTTGCGGCTCCTGGCGAGGACGTTTTCTTCCTTCCTGTAGCTTTCTTTTTACAGCGAAAACTTTATCGTTCCCGCTCATCGTTGCCACCCGAGGACCACGTTGATCGAGGTAGAAGTCAATGTCTTCTTTCTTGTCCTTGTCGGACAGCAGTCGATTCTTCTTTATATCTTCGACAGCGTCAGATGCTCCGATATCCCACAGCTTGTCCACACTGTCCGAAAACTTCTGCCGTTTTCCTCGGCATCAGTTTCTCGTTTTCTGCTCTTTTGGAGTAAGTGCCACTCTTTCCACAATGCCTCTAGCTTCCGTTCGCAGTTGAGCTTTGTGATTGTTTTAATGCGGGCCATGTTCCAAAACTTTAAGACGTTGTTTACGGTTTCTTTGAATGCGTCTTTCCTGTTAGCAGTGTACTGGATAACACTGAAGAAGTATTGCAAAACCTGCCGTGTTGTTGGCAATTTGCTACCACTGATGGAGGACGACGGTTGGCCAACTAAAAAAATTTCCGAGGCCGATCTTACAGAAGGTAGCGATGTTATTTTCGCCTTTCCTTTTGATGACTCTCTATTTGTAGCTTCAAGAGTTCTTCCAGTTATGGTTGCCATCGATTTGTCCATGACAAAGGATGAGGAACTCAGACAGAATTTAAAAATGTTATGATCTGCAAAAAAAGAAATAGGTTAGGTACCTGGCACAGGCATAGTGCATTTTCTAATTACCTATATACATTATACATTCCACCCGGGTATGATGACTCTTTTTTTGAAAAGTATAGGTGATCGTGGTTTTTCCCATTATTTGGCACTATACTAGCACATTGGTATTACCTGTATACAGGCACAACCTTTAAACTGTTAGTCGTATGACATTGGCAGGCACACCAAACGACTTCTCTCATTAAGAGGATTCAGAAAACATCCCTACTTAATGATTTATCTTGATTCAGTAAAAAGTTAAAAAGTATGCATTTTTAAAAAAAAACTAGTAATTTCAAGGTCGATGCGAGACCCCTAAATATTGATCAATTTTTGTAAAAATGGTACCAATGTGCTAGTATAGTGCCAAATAATTGGAAAAACCATGATCACCTATACTTTTAAAAAAAAATTGAAAAAGTGGGCCACCCTACGTATACACTTATATACACTATACACTATTTATAGATATAAGGCACGTTCTGCATTACGTTTCATTATTTTCGGTTAAAAACCGTTCCCTGTTCTTGTGGAATATGGCTCCAGGTTATCTGCGGAAAGAGGAAACGTCTCCGGATATAAATAAGAGGAAAAGTGCGGCATACTAATGTCCGGCGATCCGAAATTACGTCAACGTTTTTGGGTCGAAAGTTTCTTCATATTCCGATTGGTATTAAGGAGGAGGAAACTGCCAGTGGTACGAAAAGATCAGAATAGGGTTCTCACATACATAAGAACAGAAAATGAGAAAAATACATATTATTGTATTTTTACAGCTCACTGTGTACCCTTGTACCCCTGAAAAATCTATTATTTACCCCTAAGGGTACATATAACCCCCCTACTCCGAGTTGAAACCCCCTGATTTAAATATTATACTGGATCTTTAATCTTAGAGAAGCAGAGCAGTTTTTTTTCAGTTCTGTGAATGCGATGAACTGAACCGGTTTCACTGAAGTGGTCATTTCTTAACTATTAACAGCAGAAAGGCAGCGTGCGTGGCTTATTACAATAAAAATACATTTGTTTTCTAGAAATGATGTATTTTATTCCATGAAAGTTAATTTTTATTACTGTTTATTGACAATAAATTGTTTAATTCAACCTATAAATGTAATTTTCATTATGAGGTTACGTAGACCCAACACTAATCGCTGTGTGTGCGGTCTCACACTGGTCTTCTCGGGTTAAATGCGTCCAGCAATCGTCTACTTGACAAAATATGAATCGTTCATCTTAGAATAATTTCAGCTTCATCATTTTTATCTTCATTTGACGAGTTTTATATCCTCATTGTTTACTGATACTTACGTTTGTACTCAATAGTTCGTACAGTTTCGGAAAAAAGTTCGCCTAGAAGCATAATAACATTCCTAAAAAAAACATAAGAACTTACTAATTGGTAAAATAGTTTTCCTCGCATATTTTAGCATTTATGTTGATAGTAATAAAATTTTAAAAAACAAAAACAAAGCCCAGTCAACACAATTAGCTACTTTTTGTTTTTTAGAAACTTTAGATTTCTAGTCGAACTTTTTTCCACGCTGTAAAATCGGTTCCAGTTGTAGGGCAGTTGTTGGCCACACCTACTTTACGATCCACCGTATCCTGATTACTGGAATCGATGGTGGGGACCTCCATCTTCCTGAAAGTCAAACTACTGGACAGATTCCTGTGACGATTCTTGTGATAGTCACAGTTCTCACAGGCGGCTGAAAAAATTTTATTCTTTAGTTTTCAAAGACACTGGTTAATACGGTCGTTGGTACTGAGTCTATTCGTGTGTGTTGCATTCATGCCGTGGCACTCCAAAAAGTGATTGATGCCCGGGCAGGTTTCTCATTAAGGAAGGCTCTGTGTCTGTTGCATTCAGGGACCTTGTGTGACCGGGAAATAAAAACCTCATTCTTACCGTTGTCATGGGGTCATCCCGACCCCAAAGACATTATTCCTAGGTCGCCCCACAGTGATTAGAATGCCCTCGGAACCATAGGGCATGGTTAGAATTAGGGTTTCTCAACCGATATCCCCGGGGCGGAAAATGATAACCTTAAATCCCGGGACAAGCGTAGCAAATCCCGGGATTTCCCGGGTTTTACAACGTATTCTAAAAACGTTATTTCAAATAGTTTAACGTTAATTTACTATTTGTATCTAGAAAATACAACCATAAAGACTAGGATGACAAATTTATAATAACACGAATCACGTTGCTTCGTACAATTCGAATAGGGCCTATAATAATATTCCCTGTATGATGTTACGCCTGTGTAATAGGACTGGTATTTTTGATGATTGACTCGGACTGAAAGCCACTCATTTGATTTCCCTGAATCGAACATTTTGCGTTTCAGTGGATTTTAATTTGGGTTATTATTTTCAATTCAGGCACACCTTTTGCTGTTGATATTTTTTTTTACTAAAAATTAGTTAAAAGTATATAAAAGGTGTTGCGTTTGTATAAATTACGCTATAATATAATTTATATTTGTTGAAGTGCAAAGCTGCAAATTAGCATTGTAGGCATAGCCGCCTAGGTTATATATCGTATTTATGTTTCTGCAGTGTTTGAAACCGGGCTCGGCTCTATCCTTTATTATATTTATTATTATTGTGTTAAAATATTCATATATTTATATTTAATATTAACTAACTAATCTAGATTTATCTAATGCCTAAATATTTTTAGACTATATTATCATTATTTTTATAAACCGGGAAATCCCGGGATCCAGGGAAGATGGCCGATTTTGTCCCGGAAAACCGGGATAGTGAAAACCCCTGAAAATGAGAAACCCTAGTTAGAACGCCCTCTAAACCATAACCTGAGTAAAATTATAAAATTCTTTAGGGTCGCCGCTATTCCTATCAACTTAGTCAAGGATTGTCCGAAACCAGTTTGAGAAATGGAGAAGTGGTGAGGGTGGGCATTGATGAGCCCGCTGTACCTAACTTATATGGCTCGACCCAGTTCCTCTCCCCTTTAAAAGGAAGACTAATTTTTCCCGGTTGGTGGACGAAGTACGTTACCAACGAATCAATTAACCGATATTCGTGTCAATCAAACAAGCATCGATGAAAAGCTATAGCGTGGCCACGTTACAACACCGCTTCCCGTTACATCAACGAAGTTAAGCGACGTTGGGTCTGAGTGGCAGCTAGATTGGGGACCGTCCTCTGCATTTAGATGATGTAGTGACCCTTAGAATCCACAGCAGATCTCCTCCACACATTACTTTTGCTGTTACGAAGAAGGTTCAACAATGCCCGACCCACGAAAGCTACACACACACATATATATATATATATATATGTCATATGCCTTTGTTTCAACTTCCTCCGTCGATTAGAGTGTTGTTCTCTCCGGCAAAATACAGGGTGATCCGAAAATGTGTTCTCAAAAAAATATATGTATACAATTTATTTCTGGGAACACCTTTTATGGATCACCCGGTATTTTGTTATGGGTTCGTCTTAGCGCGTAATTAAAAGTTGGAGAGATAAATTCCTTCTCTGTTTCGTAAGTCTTGGCTTAGCAATCAAACTGTTCGAAGAATCTCTTCACTTCACAATTGAAGGATTGTTATATCCGACATTTTGAAGACGTTATTTGAAGATGATAACAACTTCGAATGCTCGCTCACTTTCTCTGTATATTTAGGTTAATATTTACATTTATATATTTGTTATTATTATTATTATTAATATTATTATTATTATTATTATTATTGATATGTGAGGTGGAGAGTACAATAAACCAACTCACTACTTCACCAGCCAACTCGAGAGGAGGGGCAACAAACTTGACCTTCGTGAAATGAGGAATCATCGCACGCAACATTTGAAAGGTTCAAATGAAAGATTATTATTATTATTATTATGTTCCAAACGAACCCTTTTCATGCGTAATGTGAGCGAAGTTAAATGGCATAAATGTGTTCACTAGATCAGTGGTTCCCAACCTGGGGTCCCCGGACCCCTGGGGGTCCGCGAAGGTAGTACTGGGGGTCCGTGAGCTTTCAATATTTCGAGAGGCTCCAATGGAAATCGTACATTTACCCACGATAAGGGCGCTTAGGCTAAAATTTCAAGTTTCCTTGCTCTTGGCTGGAATTATTAATACTTTTTTTAATAGGCTGTATTTTAATTGCATACTCTCTTATATGTCCTTTATTTGATAGTGAAAAATGAGAAAACGAGTTAATTATTAGTTAATAAAAACAGTTTGTTTGGTAGACGGAATCTTTCAAAAACATGGGGTCCGTGGGAAAAAAATAAAAATAAAAGGGGTCCTTTGTGGTGAAAAGGTTGGGAACCACTGCACTAGATGATTGGTTGATTGGGGAAATGGTTCTTCGCATTTAGATGATGTAGTGATCCGTGTTTCGAATTCCACGTTAAATTGTATGTCCCCTTTGTCACGTGACACGAGTCTGGATAGAAGTAGTAATTGCTGTATTGGCGACCGTCCTCCGTATTCAAAATTGATGATAGAGTGACCCGTAGTCCCGATTTCACGTTAAGGTCGTATGTCCCTTCTATTTTATTTATTCCCATTGATTGTTTTTATCTGATAGTAATCTTTTGTGAATAGCCCGTGTAGCTCTGAGCTATGTAAAGATAGCTCCAACAAATCCTATTACCGTATCCGCAATCTTTAAAAATAGTCTTTCAAAGACACCAATTTCATTGCAGCTTCAAAGCAAAAACATTTTATCGTTAATCCATTACAATTATTTATATTTCAGATATATTTAAAGCGCAGAATCGCTCGGAGGTTCTTTACTTATCTATTCTATATTATTTATTTTTTAATATATACAGTATATACAGGGTGTCCCATAAGTCCGGTCTCACAAGAAACTGTAATTTAAAATAAATTCTCCTATGAGACGGGACTTATGGGACACCCTATATATATATATATATATATATATTAATATATATATTATTCAGCATTTTGAAGTTTATATTTTATGAATACAAAATAGAGACGTGAATATTCATAACTCTGTTGTAAATGAATTCGCAGTTTTACATCCATTTCTAAAAGCTATGACACGTGTAAATTCTCTAAAATAATGTCTGCATATATATATATATATATATATATAAAACAATAATGAATGTACAGTTTCGGCTCGTAAAAGTTCGTTTACATAAACTATCTAAAAACTATAAAAAATTTATAATTGGTAATGTCATTTTATCTTTAGATATTTTGTTATGTCTTCGTGACAGTACTAAAATTACTAATTAGTAATTTTTTCATGTTTTTTTTAGAAATGGTATGTTGGATGGATGACAAAGTGAAACGATGTTTTTTGGAGTCTGGGATGACTCGTTGAGTTAAGGCAGTGGTTTCAGATACCCCGTGAAGGTGGTTCGAGCCTCATTCGTTGCTGGTTTGTCATTAAATTACTTTTCTTATTTTTCATTTTACAAAGTACGGTCATTGCACTAAAGACATGAATTTTCACAGGAATTCTGGACTGACTGTCTCTTACTTGCATACCTATTGACCACTTCGTAACATCACTTCTCGTTAGATCAGCGACTGTAAGGTACGTTGGATCTGCTCAGTAGTTGGATGGATGACTATCCTAGGCGTTTAGATGATGTGATGACCCGTAGATGGTTCGGATTCCACGTAAAACTGTGGGTCCCCTCCGTCACATGCCAATATGAAGGTTGTTTAACCTTTCATATTGGCATGTGACGGAGGGGACCTATAGTTTTACGTGGAATCCGAACCATCTACGGGTCATCACATCATCTAAACGCCTAGGATAGTCATCCATCCAACTACTGAGCAGATCCAACGTACCTTACAGTCGCTGATCTAACGAGAAGCGATGTTACGAAGTGGTCACGACGTATGCAAGTAAGAGACAGTCAGTCTAGAATTCCTGTGAAAATTCATGTCTTTAAAGTGCAATGACCGTACTTTGTAAAATGAAAAATATGAAAAGTAATTTAATGACAAACCAGCAACGAATGAGGCTCGAACCACCTTCACGAGGTATCTGAAACCACAGCCTTAACTCAACGAGTCATCCCAGACTCCAAAAAACATCGTTTCACTTTGTTCGAACCATTTCTTTTAGATGGCTCATTCGGTTAAGACAGTGGCTTCTGATAATTCGTCATGTGGTTTCGAACCCCACTAATTCCCATTTTCTCAATAAATTGCCTGTTTTGATATTTTTTTTCATATAAACTTCGTTGCATACCGATTAGGTTAAAAAAAAATAATGGGTAGCCCAATTTTAATTGTATCCTCGGCTGATAACTAAATTATAAAAAAAAATAGTACACCAAAGTCACATATATATATATATACAGAGTATATATATAATTATATATATATATATATATATATATATATATATATATACTGTATATATATATATATATATATATATATATATATATATAGTGAAAGTTCCTAAAATGGTACAAAATATTTGACAAAGGGGAAACCCTTATATTTATATAATATTTTTGCATTCTGAAGCCGATTGAAATTGAACAGAATTTCCTTGTCATGTTCACAAATTTCGCTCTCCTTCCTCTGCATGAATAGAGACGCTTTACCTTTTCACTTGCACAAGAGGGGCTAGTTCCGATGTTTTACCTACCTACCCCCTCCTCCAACTTTTACCCAAAAGCAGGGGCGTAACTGGAATAAAAAAGTTGTGGAGGACGGACACAATCCTATTGTTAGAAGCAATCATTATCTATGGGAGTAATTATAAAAGCTGTACACCCCCCCCCCCCCAACTTTTATAATTGTTCCCATAGATAATGAATGTTTCTAACAATAGAATTGTGTTCGTCGCCCCCCTCCAACTTTTTTACCCCAGTTACGCCCCTGCCCAAAAGGGACGAGTTCTGAGAACCGTCTACTTCTATGCGATATCTGTAATACTTGAAGGAGATCTATATATGAATGCTGCGGACTAAACGTCGACACGATAGTCTATAATGGTACACCGTCGGTCTCATAAACTGAGGGTCCCGGGTTCGAATCTCGAGTCGGATTTCAGATTTCAGGAATAAAGGCGTTTCTCTGCATGGGTCTTTCTCGACTGGGTATAGTGGTTTGATTCTCACGTAAAGTTGTAAGTCCCCTCTGTCACACGACTTTCTAAGGTGTTAAGAAAGAGATTAAGAAACCATAATTATTATTATTATTATTATTACTAGTACAGTTCCCGTCGCTTCGCTGACGGTTAGACAGGCTAAACTACAAAAAAAGAACCCAGCCGTGAAAATTTTGAGCTTCACATTGTGTCAACATTTCTGAATCTGGTATCTCCCAAAACCTCCTCACCCCCATTCATGCAACTTGGGGGCTAACCCCCTCCCCCATTACCCCACGCCTCCCCATTACCCCACCCATCCCCCATTACCCCCACCCCCACCCTTCCCCCATTACTGCCCGGGATAAATTTCACAAACAGACAAACAGACAGGCTAAACTACAGAAAAGAACACAGTCATGAAAATCTTGAGCTTCACATTGCCGCCCGTAATACAATTTCTGAATTTTTTTCTCACAATTTTTTCTCACAATTTCTGAGTGTGACGGACGGACGGACGGACGGACGGATAGACGGACGGACAGACAGACGGACGGACAGCTCTCTTATTATAATATAGATTATTATTATTATTATTATCATTATTATTATATTTGACAAAAATAAATAAAAATTTCGACACTGAGTTTAAGTTGTAGTGTCGTTCGGTGTGTGTGTCGAGAATGCTTTCTGCTGACAAAGGTCCTGCCAGATGTACGATTTAGTCTAAATGAGAACTACTACACTAATAATGAGTGAAGAGGGCCATAGGCTGGCACACACAGCACTCAGGCCAACTAATGCGACCCATTACGCTAATTCTTGAATCATTATTATTATTACCAGCATCATTAGGAGTGGAAAGCCAGCACTGCAGCTCAGTGGATAACACCCTGTAAGCAAAGTGAATACACTGAATTCAGAGTTTCGACCCCCGATGGGGCTGGTAATAATAATCCGGCAGTTAGCGCACCGCATTAGTTTGACCTGAGTGTTGTGCCAGTTTCTGGCTCTCCTGTCTAATTATCATTATGGAGAACCGATCCCCCGACCTCAGTGTCTTCATTTTGCTTATAGGAAAACGATGTTACCCACTGAGCTACCGGTACTGACACTGGCACTGGCACTGACAACTGTTACACTAGAGCCTATAAATAAAAATTGGAAACAAAAGAGGATTGTTTATGCCTTAGCTGGCAAGTGCCAAATTAATCAAAGGTTCCCCGTTTCGTCTTGAATTTGGCACTAACTTTATAAATATTAAAAAGGCTCTATTTGTATCACGTTTCAGGAGACGCGAAAGATGAAGTTTCAATAAAGCGACTGGAAAAGAGAGAGAGAGAGAGAGAGAGAGGAGAGAGAGAGAGAGAGAGAGAGTTAACCTTTCTAACTTTTTGGTTTCTACCAAACATTTTAAGACAAAAGTTAAATTTTGTCGCAAAAGTTAAAATAAACATTTACTTTCGTTACTTTGGAAAACATTTATTAAATCTTCGATTTCGACATAAAATACGAAACTTTGTTTCTACCCCTCAGTCTTCACCCCTCAGTCTTCACCCCTCCATCCCACCCCTCACTTCAACGATACATGATATGCCAAAAAATGTGCGTATACAGGTTGATATACGATACAAATTTATGCGAATTCGCTTGAATTTTATACAGGGTATTCAAGGAAATATTGTGCAGTAATATATAAATGGGGGGTAAAAAGTTCGCCTAGAAATATAAAATTTGTAAAACGCATAAAAAATTACTAATTGTTCCAGACACTCCCATAAACGATAGATACATTGGATATTATTAGTCCGTTATTTTGTTTCTGTAAAATTTGGTGGTCTTGCTGCTTAAGAATCTTTGGAATATCACTATTGATATGTTAATTAGTCTAATATAATAATTATTCTAATATAATAAGTAGAAAAAAAGGGGCAGTCTGTACGAACCCGTTTTCTATGACGGAAATGTCTAAAAGAAAACGCAACCAACCGTTACAAATGTATAAAAAATGGGAAAAAAAAGATAGCCAATTTTAGGCTTTTCAATGCACCGTTTTTATGTATTTTATCAATTTTCCAAACAAAAATACATTTTTCGTTGAAAAAGGACAGTGTTTGGGACGTCAAGACAAAACTTCAGATAAAAATAGAGCATACATGAGTGAACTAAGTTTCTTTCATTTTAAAAACCAAGAATATTTTAGCTCCTTTCACAGGTTGTGCCAACAAATGCCATATCTTGTTTTCAAAAGAATTTTTTTTTTTTTTCTTTAAATGTTATCATATCGTACTGTACTGAAATGAAAGAAACATTTTCTGTCCCAAAATTTTTGTATCATTTCTGTCAACGTTTTTGATTCCGGCAAAGTCAACTCCTCATGGTCCAGATATGAAGAGCTGAAAGGCGAGGGATGACATGACTAAATGATAAGCAGTAGGGACATAAAATAAAGAGTTTGTGTTAATTCCTTAGAATACAGCTTCAGTATGATACTTTTCAGTCTCAAAAGCTTATTACAGTGGTTCATGAAGAGCTGGTTAATGAGAGTTCATGAGGACTTAACTACACGAACGTTTGAATATTCATTTGAGGAGTACAGGGTGAACAGGAGACTAGAGTTAATGCCAAAGTCAACAGATTAACCTAATCCCTCCACGCTTCTACAAACTTCAGCCACTTTCGTGAAATTGAGAAAAACCAGTCTGTCACTAAATTCAAAAAAGCCCATAACCATAAAAATTTTGAACTTCGCATCTGAAACCAATGGATCAACATTTGTGAAGTTACTGTACATTGGCCGCATTAGTGGATCTTGATTTAGGCTCTCTTCTTCTTCTATAGGGGGGGGAGGAGGCACTTGTGCGGGCGTTCGCCCTTGGCCCCTCCTTTCCGCATAAAAGCATTTAAAATCTAAAGTAAATATTGAGCTGTCACTGTAAACAAAATTTTCTGTCCAAAACTTTTTTTTTTAAATTAGTTACTGTAAACGTTATAATAATGCGAGCGTGGATTAACTAGGAATTAACTAGGTATTGACTATTGACTAGGTATTAACTGGGCTGATACTTCTGACTTTTTACGTACAGTGACTGTCGTACACTTCGAGAAATATTTTAAAGCCTAATTTTGATCTTTCTTTTAAAATGAAATATTCCTCAATATGTAATTGACATTAAAAGTAAGGATAATAAATTATTGGAAAGTTTAATCAAGTTATGATTATCTATCTATGATAGATTATAATTATTTATCCATGATAGATTAATTACCTACCTATGGTAGATATATCACAGGCCTGCGATGGTTTTGTTGTCCGAAATGTTTCATCACTTGTATGATATATCACAGGCCTGCGATGGTTTTGTTGTCCGAAATGTTTCATCACTTGTATGATATATCACAGGCCTGCGATGGTTTTGTTGTCCGAAATGTTTCATCACTTGTATGATATATCACAGGCCTGCGATGGTTTTGTTGTCCGAATGTTTCATCATTGTATGGTAATTTTTGCACGCTGATTCTGAAAATAATATTAATTTTTCGCCATCACGTACACATTTTTTACAAAATGTCATATTTCATATTACATATGTATGTAATTTTCATTAAATTTTGATTAAAAACTACTGCCTATGAATGCTTATAAATGCTTGATTTCACCAAGACATCAAAGAAATGGAGAAGAGATAGCAGGAAGGTGAGACATTAATTAGCATGATGGTTGATTACTGCTGGATGTTGAAACGGGATACTCCAGAATTATTACATAAACGAAAAGGAACAGCGCGTGCATTCGAGACTAAAAGGCATGGATCTCACGAGAAAACTCAGGACAAATAAAGATGAATATGTAATTGACGTTAATAGTCTTCTTTCATTTTAAAGTTGTTTGCATTTGTAATTAGTATAACAAAGCGAAATAGGTACCTAATGTAAATTGAAATAAATAACATTTATTGATGTTGTTGTTTTTTCCTTTCCAGTTTGCAAAAAATCTTTACATAATGGAAAAAATGGACACCTTATCGAAATCAACGTAGCTAATTATATAAAATCAGTTATTAGTAAGAAAACAACTCTTACAAAGTTCTCATTTGCAAGCCTGTATTATTTATCTATGATAGATTATCTATCTGTGATGACCGAATTATGAAATCTTGATTTTGAACACAGTGAGAGGTAATAATAAACAATTTATCAGGAGGGCCATAAACTGGAACAGCAATCACGACAACCAATGCGGCCCATTGCGATAATTTCTGGGTTATTATACCAGCATCAGCAGGAGTCGACCCCCGACCTCAGTTTTTACTTCTCTGAGGTTGGCATGAAAGTATAACGAATGAAGATAGCCCAAAACCAGTCTGAAAAATGAGAAGGGGTGCAGTGACGATCTCGCTGCACGTGATGTATTTGGCTGGTCCCAGTTCCCCCTTTTAAATGGGATTTATTTTACCCGATTGTTGACGTTACCCTTCCGTCAGAGCGCCCTCAGACGAAGGACGTAAAATGCATCAACCAACTGATTCTTTCCTATCTTTTCGTTAATGTATCCTCCTTCCTCGGACCATTAAAATTAACGCAAAACATCTGGATGGACCCCGTTTGAAGACAGATTCATCGTTAGGTTGTCGCATACGCGCGTGAATACAAAAGATTTTATTACTTGACGTCGTCGTTGGCTTTTTATCTCATTTTCATGAAGTTTCGAGCGTCGATCTCTCTTTTCGAGAATCGTTCGACAAAATATAATTTTGTTGAATATAGATGCATCATGTTTACGTAATGAGAGACAAATTTTCTTTTAATTATACTTTATTTGAATGAAATTACGGTTCTGTTTAAGACAAGCTATATATTTTCGACCGAGAGAGAGAGAGAGAGAGAGAGAGAGAGAGAGAGAGAGACTGGAAAAGGTATTTTTTAAAGTTACCTTTTCAACTTAAAGATCAATTTTTCCGCGTACAGTTAACGTCTTAAAATCACAATATTCTCGAAAATTGATCTTTTATACTTTCTCTTTAAACCATCCTTATTAGTGATGTAGCGGATGTCATTTTTTTCACATCCGCGGATGCGGATGAGGATGTTTGATTTCAACATCCGCGGATGCGGATGCGGATGTCTACATTTTCGTTATTTTTTAGGATATATTCGAGATTTGTTGTGTTTAACGTATATAATAAGTTATTATATAGAGAGAGCTGTAGCTATAATGTAGTATAATTGATTAATTGTACAATAATTGCTGTACTTTTCTCTGAACATATAAAATAATATCAAGCATCTAACTAATATAGAAATCAATTAGTGAATTCGTCTGCAAATAAATTCGTTATATTTTGTTGAGTTTCAGCCACAATTAGAAACCATAATTGTGTTACCAGGATGCGGGACGTGAACCCAACTCAAATGCACCCCCACCGACCTCTTTCCCCAACCTCCTCCGCCCTTATAGAAAGAGATCTTTAATTAGCTTCATAACTATTTATATTAAGTTTAAAGTTTTATTAGGCATATTTATAAATGAGTAATTAAAATAAAGTAAACTAAGATGTTCATCGTTTAATGTTTAAACTTAATTATAGGAAGGTTATGCTTAAGGAACATTAACTTTTCTGCCTTTTCTGCTGCCAGTCTGTTTCTCTTTTCATCATATATTAATCCAGCACTGCTAAATAATCTCTCGCTTGGTACGTTTGTTGGAGGACAGGCTAAATGTTTCCTCGCAAGTTTACTCAAGTATGGATAGATATTCTGCGTATTTTTCCACCAACTAATAGGATTGTCACATGCAGCCAGGCGTTTTTCTTGGTGATAGCTCTCGATCATTTTTACTACATCTTTTGACATCGCGTAGCCTGTCCTGTCATTGCTGCTTGACTCAAGAAACTGAGAGACAGATTCTGTGATAGATTTGCTTGTTGAAGGTGTTGGTTCTGTCACTGAAACTTTTATTCTTTTGGTGGGTGGCGAAGCGACAGATTCAAGAGATTGAAGCTCTTCAACTGCTTTGCCAAGTGATGATTTAACTCGTTCTAATGTACTAGGTGAAAATAACTTAGCTTTGTAACGTGGATCTAAGTAGGTTGCAAGAGAGTAACTTCATACAAGAACAGCCTCTCGTCTTGTCGCTTGCATCACTTTTGCGCACAATGAACTAGTTCTATTAATATAGTAGAATTTGATAATTTCCGCTTATTAATGACGTTTTATCTCAACGGTCCACATCCGCACGACATCCGCAGTCCAAAGTGCGGATGTGGACGCGGACGCGGATGCGAGAAAATGTGCGGATGTTCCGCGGATGCGGATGCGGATGTGACCTACATCACTAATCCTTATACTGTTGATCTGGACCCTTATTAGGGTACGGATATTTACACATTTTTTTTTAATAAATAGATGACGTTTTGACTTTAATCCAGGTTTTTTTTAAAACTTTAAACAATATAAAAAATATATCTAGAAATTAGGAATGTTTTTGTATCAAGAAATAATAATAATAATAATAATAATAATAATAATAATTAATGATAATAATAACCGAAATTTCCCCTCGTTCATTTTCCCCTTTTTCAGATAGGTCAACCGTGGTAAAACTGTCGTAGAGGAGAGATTGTGGGTACTTATATATATATATATATATATATATATATATATATATATATATATATATATACTCGTACATATGGGAACCCTTCAGCACGTATAAGTGTTGTCTCGCTCCAGGATGAATCCCTAAACCAAAGAAATTTTGAAGATGTTCACAGTATATGACAGAAACGTCAAAATCGAAAGCAGGTAAAAACAAAAGAGGAATAAGACTTAGCTGATCCTTAACTGATCCTTAGTTGATCCTTAGCTGATCTTCCTCCTTAGCTGATCTTTTTCCGTGTCTCATCTCCCTGTGATTAGTCCAGCATGCTCTCAAACATACGCTTCTCCCTTTATTCTTCACTACACACGCATCCATTTTCCGCATTACGCAATCTTTCCAAAATTTATATAAAAAAAAACATAGCATCGTAAGCCTTGGAGACCTTGATTTTGGCTCTCTCTCTCTTATAAAGGGGGGCATTCTTGCAGGCACCCGCCCTTGGCCCCTCCTTTTTAAATAAAAAAAAATGTCAGTATTTATAACTAAAGAATTTCGGAGCTATTGAAGAATAGGGACCCCAGCCTTCTTTAGTTAGGCTTATGAGGCTAACAAACGAAAATATCACGACCTAACCTAACCAATCGTTAGGTTAACTGTACGCCCTTGACGATTGGTTAGGTTAGGTCATGATATTTTCGTTAGTTAGCCTTATAAAACTAACTAAAGAAGGCTGGGGTCCCTATTCTTCAATAGCCCCAGAATTTCGACATTTCAATTATTTAATAATAATAATAATATTAATATTAATAATAATAATTCGAATGGGCATTTGATCAGTTTGTTAGAAAGCAGTTTTGACCACGCCCATCTTTCCTTAATTAACTTAGCCATAATGACAGAACGTAAAAATCAGGCCGAACAACTGTTTTTACATTCTTGAATTAACAATTCAACTACAGAAAAAAAACATTAATTAAATTATATTAAATTATATTAAATTATATTAAATTAAATTATTAAAATTATAATAAATTATATTAAGTTATATTAATTTTAATAGGGAACAAGCAACAAATTTTGGGCTATTTTTACTGGACCGTGGTAATATTACCAAGTTAATTCACAAAGATTCGCTAGAAACCTCAGAACTTCCGTTTCCAAACCTCCCCTAATCAATATACTAGCAACCTATGACAGCACCTATGTCTATTAAGCAAGAAAAGTTAAAACACCTTAATTGAATGAAAAATAACGCTTAGTTCAGAATAAATCTATTCAAATGATAATAACATCCATAATCCTAAAGATAATAATAATAATAATAATAATAATAATAATAATAATAATAATAATAGCTTCATGCTAATGGTACCCGTAATTAAATGTACACTAAGCGGAGCATTGGAGAAGAATGGGGAACGGATTTAGCCAGACTTAGCTTGGACAACGCGGGTTTACGACAGGATACAGGGCAGGCTAAATGTATGAAGACTGAATACGGTTACTGAAGTAATCGGATCCTTCTTGTTGGAACTGGGCCTCAAGTCCGTAGCTCCCAACTCGACTGCCTCTAAATTATAATTTCCTATTATAGTTAACGGTTCTACGTTATTGTAACTGCCCTCGTAATACGTTATATTACAATACTGAACAATATGCGTAATAACTGGACAAATTCCTACATATTAATTACCTTTTCTAGCAACATGTGACTCGTGCTATTCAGCACATTAGCTCGACTTACCAATCCCAATTAACCTACAATATAATTACGATTTTACAATTTGTTAATCAATTTTATGACTTTTTTGTACAGCAAATAATTCGCTGAAAACACAATTTTCACAATAAAACACAGTACGTAAAAAATGCAAAAAGACCACTTTTTTCTACGTGAAGGTCAAAATATGAAAATCCCACGAATTCGTTTTTCTGTATCCACCCGAAGAGGATGCCAGTGGGCATCGAAACTGTTGTGGAAATAAACTCTGTCTATTAGAGTGGGTTTTTAGTTTCACAGTACCTAAACTCTATAGTCTACTCTTTAATATTATGAGTATATGCAATTCCAATATTTTTTATAAACAAACATTCTTTTACCATTAATACCGTGACAATGCGAATAATTAATGAGTAATTTTCAGGGAACAAAATAATGTTTGCTGAAATTCAGCTACAAAAGATAGCAAAATTTACCTACAATTAAAAAACATCCGCGTTTGTATTCACCATTCTTGCAACTCTATAATTTAACGAAGTCAAGAACAACAACAACGCTTCACTACAATATTATATTTATTTTATCACACATTCACCCTTTTGGCTTTACTGGGCTGTCATATTAATTAAAAATTAACATATTTTTTTTACAGAATTGAACATACACGATCGAGTAATACACAAAATATAATAAGTTCAAATACTAATAAATTAAGTAGTTTGGAACAAACAAAGAATCAATGGAAAAGTATGAAAAACTTTAAACAAAATATGGTCTACGTTAGGTCATAAAATGATATTTGCGGATACATTAATCCAATGTATTTATTAAAAGACCTGAATATATTTTTAAACACAAGAACATTAAAAATATTAAACGTATCAGAAATTAGAAATATCAACAAAGAGAATAATATTTTGTTAATTCAAACAAAAAATATTTTAAAGTATTTTTTTTATATTTTTTTGTAGACACCCAAATTTTTTGTTTCGTTCATTGAATTTTTTTTTATTTTTTTTTTTATCGTTTGGTTAAAAGTAAACACTTTTTTTGTTTATTATTTTTTTAATTCGGAATCATGTTAAAGTTATCATATTGTTTTAAACCTTTATTGACCAAATATTTTGTAGGGTTAAGTTATGAATACGTGTGTTTGATAGGTTAGAAATTTGTCCTTTTGGGCAGTAAAAGGTTAAAATGGAATAAGAATATTTTTAACTAAAAAATTTTTTTTTTAAAAATAAGCAATTTCTTGTTAGGATATTCTTTTCATTCATTCATGCTTAGAGTTAGTACGATTTTTTACAATTTTTTCAGTGTTGCAAAATGAATTTTGTTCATGATAATTTGATAAAGTAAACATATATTTCGTTGATCGATCAACATCTGCGTTTGTTGGTTTTAATCAACAATTTGTTTAAATGAAACGTAAATTATTTTTATTTTCGACTTACCAAAATGTATAATTTATTCTTCTGATTTTTTTTTTTTACTCAGAATTTCTTCACTTAACTTTAACTTAATTTAACATTTAACTTAACTTAACTTAACATATATACACATTATTATATACAGAAATAAACATGAAAACATTTTAGCTTAACCGGAGTCGAATTGCTTCCTCCGATATACTTAACATAGCTTGCCTGTTACGCCATTTTACGTGTTACGCCATTCCAGTTTATATTGACGCGTATAACAAACTGGTATTTATTATACAGGGTGTCCATAAAGTCCCGCATCATAGGAACATAAGCAATGTCTATTTATTTATGTCTCCATCAGGCCAAATATGTTGAGGTACATTCAGAGAAACCTGCTTTTTCGTTTACAAACATGTTTTGAGATTGGTGGGAATCATTTCAAACAAATAAATAAAACAAAATAAATAAATAAAACAAAATAAATAAATAAATAAACAAAATAAATGTATTTTCCTATGATGCGCGACTTTATGGACACCCTGTAGGTTTGCTCTACATTATGTAGAATTTTAGTAAATGAATTTTTAAGTTGAAAAAATTATTTTTGCATTTATAAACTTTATATTTTAAAGAAAATAAATAAATGTACTTTTTTGAACTAAAACAATTAATGTTAACCCTTTATTTGGGGGTTGCATGCATGTATATGTAGCTATACAGCGACACCTTCAGTTACTTTCGATCTTCAACAATTTCTGCCGCGTTTTTTGCCTTCACAAGAAACCCATTGTTCTATCGACACGCAGCCGCGACCAAGATGACGTCACATCGCGAGACTCCCTCAAAGTTTTCCCTCCGCTGTGAATGTCAACCTCCCGCCTCCTTCCTTGAAGAAAACCTCAGTGACACGTTAGATCCATCATGTAACGACGTCGTAACAGACTGCCTTGACCTGGTGTCATTCATTTAACCATAAACACTCTAACTTCCTCGCGCGTTATTATAATATTCAAGTAATTATTCAAGTAAGCATTTACAACATTTCAACTCAATTTTCACTCATTCTGTGAACTTTCATTTAACTTGCATTCAAACAACTGCACTTTTTTGTCACATTTAAATCTCATAAATATTATAAAACTTTTCTATTCTGTTTTAATAAACAAATCCCAACAAAGCCTTTCATCACCTTTATTATTGACAATTAATTAACGTGATCTGAAAAAATCTGGTGACCTCGATCCAAACAATCATTAACTTAATTAACTTTATTATAATAATTATTATAATTATTATTATTATTATAATAATAATAATAATGATAATAATACCAAGGCTAATACTATTGTCGTTCGAAAATCTAATTCATCAATGTTTTATATATAATAAAACGAAACCAATCACAAAATGAAGCCTAAACAATACCGTGTTAACTTATTAAACCAATAATCATATTTTTACCATTGTTTTATTTGAGCGAAAACAAAAGGTTTTTCACTAAACTTCGTTCGTTGTCTTAAAGATAGGATTTTTCTTCATTATAACAAAATCAAGTTAACAAAATACAATGTTGATACTTCTAAATAAACCAATTGGATCACCTGAAGATCAGGGCCCCCATGCAGGGGCGCCCACAGGCGGACGCACAGACGCACGTGCGTCCACCATATTTTAATTTCTAGAAAAGATGGAGACCAAATTTTATTTCTTAGAAAACCTGTAGGATAGGAGCACAGCTGGCCTACTTATTTTACTTATTTATTGAGCTGGGTCCCCCAGAATCTCAACCTAAAAAAAATCGTGGGTCCAATTTTTTAAAGGCTGCGGGCGCCGCCCCTGCCCCCATGTATTCTTGTTTTTTGCTTTACAGTACTAAATATAATAATAAATTAAATTGAATGCCCGGTTAGGTCAACTGTACGCCCTTGACGATTGGTTAGGTTAAGTCGTGATATTTTCGTTAGTTTTAACGAAGATATCATTTTGTAATTGAGGCTGGGGGCCCTGATCTTCAGGTGATCCAACCAATTATTATATTTTAAATATTAATTTATTGGAGTCGAACAAAAAATGGTCAATTAAAAGTGTTTTGTTGCTTTTAATAACAGATAAAAGCTTAAATTACGTCATAATTTGAACTCGACAAAATTATGTAATTTTCGTCGATAGGTTGTTCTAGTTCGGCCTAAAGACATCTGATCGACTTGACATTTTATCGACAAGTTATTATGTTAGATTAAGTTAAGTCAAGTTAGGTTAATATAGTTTAGGTTACGCTAGGTTAGTTTAGGTTAAGTTAGGTTAAGTTAGTTGATTAGAGTGTCGATGTTTTGGTTTTGTCGAAGAAGTGGGTATAGGTCGGCTTAGTTCTGCTCCTACTCCGATACGAGTAAATGTCTTGATTAGTTAACAACAGGTGAATGAATTTACAAACTGTCAACACATACACACATGTTTGGTTACCCTACAAAACCGCGACATATTCACGTAGTTTCACATATTCAATTTTGTATTGCGACATTTGCCCCACCTAAAAAACCTAATAAATTTAACCAAACCTTAACTAACCTAGCATAATTTAACCTAACTTAGCCTAACCTTAGTTGTATCCCCTTTATACATGATAAACTACAGCGACACTGCTAATGTCGTGATACGCACTTTCATGTTGCGATGGGCTCAAAACTGTTGCAATTCCGTAGCCAAGGCAAGAACATTTGAATGACGTATATATAAACATTTAAAAAAAATAGGAAACAATTCTTAAATTAAGAAATATAACGGTTAATATTAAGTTTCGCGGAAACCAGATTACACTAGGTTAGGTAGTCGTTTCAGATTGGTTAGTTACTTCTCACGTGACCAACTTCAACCAGTCAGGTTTTCTTTAACAAATTTCCAAAACTGGTCCCAGTGAAACTGTTACCAGTATAACATTTAAAATAACATTACAAAAAGTCAACATAAAAAAACAATATACGGTGTGTGTGTGTGTGTATATATATATATATATATATATATATATATACACAGCGTTTCTCTATATTATTTGAGATGAATCTAATTGTTCATTTGCAAGCTCGGCCAACATGTTTCGTGGCAATTCAAAGGATCCGCCATAATCGCAGCCCGAGAAGGCAGTTCACGTCTGTCGGATTAGAAACCTGGACGGGTTAACACTTACCACTGTTCTACCTCTTCAGAATGCCATTTCAGAAGCGTTATTTTGCCAGGATTTTATTTTCTGCGTGTGTGTGTGTGTGTGTGGTGTGTGTGTTCTTTACACGGCTTTATAATGAAAGTTCATTTGGGGAATTTCCTCTTAACCATGTATTTTCTCTTCTTTTACTTGACGAAATTTCATTTCTGATCTCTCTCTCTCTCTCTCTCTCTCTCTCTCTCTCTCTTGCTCTGTTCCTTGCCGTAGGTCCCCTTTGTTTTGTGAACCTCACAAAGTTGAACGACATTGGGTCTTGGTAGTAGTTTGGATGGGTGATCGTTCTCTGTGTTCAGATGATGTAGCGACCCGTAGCTCTGATTCTACGTTAAACCTCTACTCTCCTCTCTCTCATATGAACCCCCGGTTGTTAATACGGTTTCTAAATCATCCATTTTACAATTTTAGAAGAACAACATTTGCAAGAATACAACTTTAATATAGTTTTTCAATTATCTGAGTCCTCTCAGAATGACTTCGCCTACCCAGTCAAAAACTGTCAAACTAGTTTGAGAAAAGGGTTAGTCGTGTGTGTGGAGGGGAGGGGAGGTGAAGTGATCATATATAAAATCAAGTACAAAAATCATATATTTTATATGAAACGTTATATAATATACATATATATTAATATATATTAAAATTGGTGAATAATAATTGAATTCATTTCTCTTAACTTCATATTAAATTTTAGTTTGCGAAGCAAATCGATGCCACCTCGCACTACCTCTTCCAGTTAAATCAGCGAAATTAAGCACCGTTAATTCCGTTCAATGGTTGGATGGATGACCTTCCGCTTTGCCTTCGGATAATGTAGTGACCATTAGATAGTTCGGTTCCCACGTAAAGTTGTAGATCCCTCTGTGACATGACCTTCGCTGTTACGAGGAAGGGGTAATACCCCTCGCTCCCCCCCCCTCAAATATATATTTTTGTTCATTCAACGCTAAAATAATAATTTTTTTTCATCCTCAAAATTTTGAAAACACTTTTACGTGACTTTACATGACTTTACGTGACCCGCTAAGTCCAATCTCCATATATCTATTTAGATCATAGACCACTCTCAGATTTTGTATTTACAGTATTTTGTCGATCTAGCTACAATCTAACGAGGATCTAGCTAGGATCTCCACCCTTAATCTTCGAACCCATGCAACATTAAAAGGTATGAGACCAGCACTACATGCAGGGAATATCATAAACATATATATATATATATATATATATGATGAATAAAACCACGAAGGAAAGGAAATACAGAAAGGTGCTCAAGCGCTTTCGTCTAATGACATCCTCAGGAACACTGAGGGTGTTCCTGAGGATGTCATTAGACAAAAGCGCTTGAGCACCTTTCTGTGTTTCCTTTCCTTCGTGGTTTTATTCATCATAAATATTTTTCACGTGTTACTTTCGTGAAATAATTTTCATATACAGGGTGTTTCTAAAGTAACCATCTATTTTGGTAAAATAGGGGGATTTTAAACAATTGTTATATTGGCATAATGGTATGTGCATTGTTATACAAAATTCATGTATTTATAATATTTCAATTGCTTTACACGATTTTTTGTTAATTATTTTATTTTATTTTCAGACCCATATCATTGATGATGAATGTGCAAGAACGGGTTTATGTAGTAACATGCAGGATAAAAGGCATGAAGCGCAATGAAATTAGAGAAAATTTTGAGAGAAAGTTTCGTAAAACAGGCCCTAGAGACCAGGCTATTCGCGAATTAGTAAACAAATTTATGAGGACTGGATCTGTGCATGACGAGCGTAGATCTGGACGGCCAAGAAGATCTCACGAAAGAATCGCATCTGTTCAAGAAGCATTCGAAGAGGATCCACAATTATCGATTCGGAGGGCATCCCACAGATTAGAAATTCCACAAACAACGGTTTACAGAATTCTACGTTATGATTTAAAGAAAAAGCCATACCACATTCAAGTGTTCCACAACTTACAAGAAGATTATCCACGAAGAGCAACAATGTGTGCCAAGCTTACAAATATATATATATATTTTCATGTTTTAAAGGTGCTTTTTTTATAATTCATATTATTTCGCAAAATAGAGGGTTACTTTAGAAACACCCTGTATATATATATATATATATATATATATATTATATACACACCTTGGTTAACTTGGTTTTGTTTCCGCCCTAATTATTCATTTTAACGAAGGTCAAGCTTGTTACTCCACCTTAGACCTACAGTTTAACGTGGAATCCGAACCACGTCCACCCACAGGCGGTCATAAATTACAAAGTCCTCTTCCGGACTCGATCTCACGACCTCCCGATCAACAGCCCAACGTCTTAGCCCCAAGGCTACCAAGGATATACTGTACAGTATATACAATATATATAAAGAAATTCATACCACATAACCCCCTCCTGAAACTTTCACCGATGGGAGAAAATTATTTTACTTAAAAAAAAAAATACCCTCTTTTTCACTCTTCTTCTTTTACCCTCTTATCCCCTCTTGTCCCCTCTACCCCTCTTTCTCTCTCTCTCTCCCCCCACATCATTAATCATCTTCCAAATTGTAAAATAGACTCTTTCGTAACGCAAAGACATCGGGCTTATAAACAAGAAACGCATCCCTCCAATTTATATTAGAAACAATTATATATTAGAGAGAGAGAGAGAGAGAGAGAGAGAGAGAGAGAGAGAGAGAGAGAAAGAAAGAGAGAGAGAGAGAGTAGTAGGAAAACATAGCAAAGGAATTAAAATATGATTCAAGGGGAAAAAGCAAGGAAAAAAGGTTTTAACGAGGCAATTCTATGAGTAAAAATAAAATTCTCTCTCTCTCTCTCTCTCTTTTTTTTGCTTTCAGCCATCCAACAATTTTCAGCATGAAGATTAAATCAAAAAGAGATTTTGAGGTATTTTACACGATTCAGATACGTTCAATGCGCAGAAACAGATCAAGACAATATATACAATATATATACAGGGTGGCGCCAAAGTCGCGCACCATAGGAATTTTCAGTGTTGATTATAATATTTTTTTTTTTTTAGGCAGGGGATGGCTGCGAAATTAACAATAGACGGGAGGGTGAGCTTGGCTCACCCTCTCGTCTATTGTTAATTTCGCAGCCATCCCCTGCCTAAAAGGAAAAAAATAATAGATTATAATCGACACTGAAAATTCCTATCGACTTTTGACTTTTGCGCCACCCTGTATATATATACAGTGGATTCCGTGTAATATGGACACTGGATAATAGGGACAGCCGCATATTATGGACAAAAGCCAAAGAACAAAAACAAATGGTAAAAAACAGTTAATTTTAAATCGGTTTAAAGGGACATAGGGCCGGTTATTGTGGACTAATTACAAAGTCACACCATGCTGACGTCACATTACGTCATAAACTATATAAACGTAGCTGACCTTTGCTTATTTGTTTAGTTTACATTCAGTGCAGAGTAACTTTCCGTGAATGATGTCGCGTCGTCAGGACCTCACGCTTGGTGAAAAAATTAAATTATTGGACAAAATCAGCTGTCAACCAGCAAACACCCCAATAAGAAAACTGGCAGAAATCATCGGCGTGCCTAAATCCACAATTGGTAAATTGCTGCAACAGCAACAAGAGTTACGACGACAATGGGCTTCGAACGAAGCCAAACCAGGAACCTCCCAAAAAAGAAAACGTGAAGGAAAAGATCCAGATGTTGACGAGGCACTTAACAAATGGTTTGCTATTGTTACAAAACGAGGAGTTCGAGTGAGCAGTCCTATGTTGAAGGACAAAGCTGGTGAGCTTGCTGAGAAAATGGGCCATGGATGAATTTAAGGCAACGGATGGTTGGTTGTCACGCTGGAAATCGAGACATGACATCAAATTTAAGAAATTTCATGGAGAGAAAGCTGATGCTGATACTGTGAGTGCTGATGAATGGAAAATTAACACGTTGCCTAACTTGCTTACCAACTTCTCCGCTGACGATGTTTATAACGCAGACGAAACAGGTCTTTATTACCGAGCTACCCCCGATGGATCACTAGTTTATAAACACGAGCAACTTTCAGGTTCAAAAAAGGCTATGGATCGCGTAACTGTCCTATGCTGTGCTAACATGTCAGGGAATGACAAACGGAAGCTTATGGTTATTGGTAAAAGTGCGATGCCACCGTGTTTTAAAAACTTAAACATGGAGAGTTTACCAAGTCACATACCGTTCTAACAAAAATGCTTGGATGACTAGTGATCTTTTTGCAGAGTGGCTGAAGGAATGGGATGCAGAACTGCAACGAAAATCGCGAACAATTTTGCTTTTTGTCGACAACTGCGCAGCGCATCCTCGTTTGAAATGCTTGAAAAACATTAAGTTGGAATTTCTACCTCCCAAAACGACGTCTCTCATACAACCAATGGATATGGGCATTATAAAAAATTTAAAGGGTGCTTACCGTAAACAACTAGTGAACTATACATTAGAATCAATTGAAGAAAACCTATTAACTTCATCATCAACGGCCAAAGAAGTGAGCTCAAAGATAAACATTTTACAGGCAGTACAGTTCATTAGTAAAAGTTGGAAGTGCATGACTGATAAAACAATCCAGGATTGTTTTGCTCATTCTGGATTTACAAAGTCTCCTTCACAGTCAATTGATGAAATCGAAATTGAAACTTTGACATGCGTTGAAAACCATCAGTCTTATACTAGCCTAGATGATGATCTGTTGTGCCATGATGACTATGAAGACTGTGACGATTCTATCATTGATGAAATTGCCGCCAAACGTCAGAAACCAAGTGATTCCGATAGTGGCGATGATGATGCTCCGGAGCCAAAAAAAATATCTCGCACGTAAGCCAAAAAATTCATAAATGGTTTGCAATTGTACTTTCTGCAAAAAGGAAGCGAAGAAAGTCCACAGGTGGCCTTAGATGTCTGCGCTAATTTTGTACAAATGCAAAACGAAAAATCAAAAATACAAACGAAACTAGACAAGTTCTTTTCTCATTAGTTAATATAAAATACAGTACCATACTTTGCATTCTCATTTTATGTTCAAGTTATACAATATAAATTGTTAAAGCATTTATTATGTTCAAGTTATACATATCTGTAATATAAATTGCTAAAGCACAGTGCATTTTGTTTTCTATCCATAGCAAACTAAAGTAGGCATAAAACTAGGGCAAACAATGTTCCATAAATGTTAAAAAACGAGAACTTCGGTTTCTGTGGACAGCCGTTTTATATGGACAAAACACCTGGGAACCGATGTGTCCACATTAAGCGGAATGTACTGTATATATATATATATATATATATATATAACGAAGACAAATTACTTCTAAATTTACGGTTGGGTAAAATACGTAATGTGTCCTGATTGGCTATTCATATTTACATCAAACATTTGTTTCGATTTACTTAATTGCCAACGAGGAATAATTGGCGATTATAGTTTGACTATATTTACAGTCGCGGAATCTTCCTTGATACTAAATTTCTGTAAATCTCTCTCTCTCTCTCTCTCTCTCTTCTCTCTCTCTCTCTCTCTCTCCTCTCTCTCTCTCTCTCTCGATAGATAGATAGATAGATAGATAGATAGATAGATGTGTTACATTGTATGTGTGAAACCAATTATTTCGCTTAATGGCTGTGACCCTTAATCACTTTGTGAAGGTTACGTAAGGTTATATTGGTCAGGTTAGAATTAAGTTAGGTTAGATTAGTAAGGTTCGGTTAAGTTAGTAAGTAATGTTTGATGCCTGTGGTTAAGTGTCATAGGCATGACGGGAAATGACAATTGATTTCACACATTGACTGTAATATATATATATATATATATATATATATATATATATGTGTGGGGTGTGTTGGTGTGTGGGTGTGTAATTTGTATGCATCTTTGAACTTAACTCATTCTAACAAGAGAGAAATTTGACTGCGCCAACCAATTTGACAACCAATTCATATGATTATTAATTCAACTTCCAACACTGGATGGTCTTTTCTCAAATCACGCTAACCATTTTCTGGTAAGAAACTTAAGAAGTGGTTGGTTTACCCATCCAAGTTGGTTGTCGAATAATTTGGTTGATGTAACCCCTAAATTTATTTCCCTGTGCATGAAAAGAGGATTTAAAAGAACCCCCCCCCTCAAAAATCCTAACATCGACATTGTTTTTATAGAACTTGGGGTCAGGAGTACGTGGGTTTTATCAAGAGACTAGAAGGCTCAAAGGACTGAGCCCGGGTACAGCCAGAGATTAATTACCAAATATGAACATTATCAACACGATAGGTAGGTACAACATTTTAGGGAAAAAACTATGAGAAAACTTAGTGTGGTTAATATTTAAATTTTATTACACAAGGCCAGTATGAAAAATTTGGCAGAAGTAACGCACATATTTTAAAAGGAGTAGTAAAGTGACTCTGAAATATCAATGAAGCGACTTCAAATCCTGTAAAAAACAGGAAAAGTGACGCAAATCCCCATCTTATAATATTAATTTAAAATCTGAAACTAATATTTTGGTTTGAAAAGTGATGCACCATATCTGGTAAATTTTTGCCAGACTTCTCAATCTGGATACGGACTTACAAGCTGCCATTCAGGGAACGAAATAATAAATTAAATTAAATTATTATTATTATTATTATTATTATTATTATTATTTGTAAATATTAAGTTTCGTGGTGACCAGTGTTTGTGACAGAGTCGAAATTTGTTACAAAGATCATGATTGGCCGAAATAAGTCGTGTAGGAAGTAACTAAGCAATCTAAAACGATCACCTAACCTAGAGTAATCTGGTCTCCGTGAAAGTTATTATTATTATTATTATTATTATTATTATTATTATTATTATTATTATTAATTAGAAAAACCTATAAATCGAACAAGCATAATAAAAGTACAGATAAAATGTTCCACGAGTTAAAAATACTCAAACGAGGAGAAATCAACAAACTCAACATTGCCTCATATATGTATCAAATTGCCCATAATACTACTCCAGAAATCATCCAGAACAAAATATTTGTTTGTCCAACACAACACCGTTTTAACACAAGACAGTTAAACTCGTACTATACTTGACTGTCTTATGATCAGAAACCGAATCAGAATCAGATCAAAAAACCGAATTATAATCTAGAGCAGTGGTTCTTAAACTTTTTGACCCCGTTACCCATTTTCCTGATCTCAACTAATCTCATTACCCCACACAAACTTGCAATGCCGAAGTTGTAAAGAAAGTGGAAAAATTAATTACTGAAAATAACTGAAATTACCTTTAATGTTGAAATTTTTACCATATTGATACCCCGTTGGGGGTAATTACCCCCAGTTTCAGAACCTCTGATCTAGAGTATGCGACTAGATCCTTATTCTCAACAGGTCTAAACCTTTAGAATCCACTTTATCAAGAGATAAAACAATTTGGGACATTAAAAATCTTTCAAAGGAAACTGAAAGACAAATTCATCAACTCTACAAGCCATAACTCTTATCCCCCCTGTCTTATTTCCTCAACAAAATTAGACTGTATTCGTGTATATACTCTTGTTTTCATCAAAATAAATTAATCAATATTCTCTATAACAAAACAAAAATAACAATAATAAAAATAATAATAACTGGTAAAATAAAACCAAATATACCCAAGGTCAAAGCATTTAAGATTGTTATGATACTCAATTGGCAAGGCAATTAATATTTTTATATTTAATTAATATTTTTATATTTAATTACATAATTATTTAATATTTAATTAGTTTTCAGTGTCTAATATCCCAATAAATACGAAGGTATAATCTTAGCTGAATATGTCATTATGCGTTGTTATGTGAATGTGTAATCTTAGCTGAATATCTACACTGTACGTATTTCTAAACATATGTTTGTAGCTTACAACGGATAATTCACTGGTCAACAAATTTTTTGTCTCAGAGCTATTTTTACTTGAACTATATGTATTTTTTTACGTTGATTACGGAAATGAAAACATAGTTTTTCTCTCACCCGCAGTTTTAGAGTGACACGCGAATTTACATTATTTACGATTTGAGTCAGGATAGGAAGGGGGCGTGGTCTGCCCCTTGCTCCTCCTCTGCTTATAAGTTGCTGCACGTCACTGTTGACTTTCATTTGTCAGTTACTCACTTGATTTCGCTCAGTGAACATTTTAGGTGAATTCAATATGCATTTTCTACTTTGATATTGCTATTATGTCTATAAATTAGTCCAAATTTCATTTTGAATTCACTCAATATTGGTGAGTGATAGACAAATTTTGAGGTCATTTTTTAACTCAGCGATAAAACCCTAAAGATCCACCCATTTTTGTTCATGTAACAAAGAAAAGTTATTTTTTGTCATCCAGTGTAATCTCCATGTACTTTTCTCTCTGTCTCTATATCTTCAAAACCAGTGTAATTAACTCACTACTCTGCATTTTCTATCAAGATTTATCATACAACAACATTCTGCCAATAAAGCATAAAATTTGCTTGTTAATGGCAGTTCTATGCTATGTAAGTATATGAAGTCATTACCATCCCATTTATCCAAATGTATATTAGGCATGTGTGTATTACGAGGGTGGGCTGAACAGTAATGCCTCCACTTGAATAATTCTGGATTGTGTAGGTAGAGGTAGCCAGATAAAACCGGTTTTGTGTTGTAACTTGATATCCCCACCCCATTCCAGATAAAACCGGTTTTGTGTTATGGCCTAATATAGCCTACACTCATTCCACACGTTGGTTCAGTATCGATTACAATGGAAAGGAGTAAAAACGTTGGCTTCAAACAACGTGCCGTAATTGAATTTTTGACCGCGGAAAGTGTTGTTCCCATAGACATTCATCGGCGAATACAAACTGTGCACGGCAAACAGTGTGTTGATGCGAGTACCGTTCGACGTTGGGCGAGGCAGTGTAAAGGAGGAGAAGCAGGGCAAGAAGATTTGCGAGACAAAGCGCGAAGTGGAAAGCCTGTAGCGGCAACCGACGAGTCTCATCGGAACTACGTTGACGAACTGATTTGTTGAAATTGTCGCATTAAACAAAATGAAATTGCTGCAATGCTCGATATCTCCAAAGAGCGAGTGGGACGCATTATCAGTATTCTCGGTTACCGAAAGGTCTGCGCCAGATTGGTGTTTCGCACGATCACTGCCGAGATGAAAACTAAGAGCCTACGCATTTGCCATGACAATCTGCAGCGCTTCGAAAATGAAGGAGCTGAATTTCTGCACAGCATTGTGACAGAAGACGAGACGTGGGTCCACCATTATGACCATGAAAATAAACAGCAATACATGGAATATCGGTACAAAAATTCACCGCAACCAAAAAAATTCAAGGTTAAAAAATCGGCTGGAAAAGTGATGATGACTGTTTTTTCGGATATCAATGGTGTTGTTCTCGAAGACTTTATGGAAAGAGGGACAGCAATCATCTCCGCACGTTATATTGGAACTCTGAAGAAGTTGAAAAAACGGATCAGGAGGGTTCGCACCCACAAAACGCAGTCATTGTTCACCATGACAACGCACGTCTTCACACCAGTGTTCAAACGCGAGAAGCAACTGAGGATCTGCAATTCACCGTCTTGCCGCATGCACCATATAGCCCCGATTTAGCACCATGCGATTTTCACCTCTTTCCTAAACTTAAAGAAAATCTCCGTGGAAATCGCTACGAGTCTGACGAAGAAATTAAGGCCGGTGTCAAATTTTGGCTTCGTAGTCAAAGCTCCAAGTTTTACCGGGATGGATTTCAAAAACTTATTTATCATTGAAGTAAATGTATCTCGGTAGAGGGTGATTTTATAGAAAAGTAAATGTATCGTTTTGATGAATAAACTCTAAGGTAAATATCTGCTTTTGTTTTGATAAAATCCTTCAACCCGTTTAAAATTTATTTGAGTGGAGGCATTACTTTAGAGCCCACCCTCGTATATGTATGCATGTGCGTATTTCTGGGTATACATGCATGTACCTGCATATGTGTATATGTATGTATGTATGTATGGACATATGTATGTCTATGCATGTTTATATATATATATATATATATATATATATATATATATAACGTAAAGAACGACGCTTGTATAGGAGATATTCCGCGCAAGACGAGAGAGAGAGAACGAAACAAATGAAAAAATGAGGTAACCACCCGGGAATCGAACCCGGGATCTTCCGATTGCCGGTCAGATGCGATACCATTACACCATGGGCCTCACTCTTCCAAATGCCGTAATTCTTCTACATACTCGCAGAAACCAATGCCCCAAGGGGGCACCTCCCGCATGCCGTAACATTATATACATTCAACTGCAAAGAACACGCAGTATAAATAACGTAAAGAACGACGCTTGTATAGAAGATATTCCGCGCAAGACGAGAGAGAGAGAAACGAAACAAATGAAAAAATGAGGTATGTAGAGGTATGTAGAAGAATTACGGCATTTGGAAGAGTGAGGCCCATGGTGTAATGGTATCGCATCTGACCGGCAATCGGAAGATCCCGGGTTCGATTCCCGGGTGGTTACCTCATTTTTTCATTTGTTTCGTTCTCTCTCTCGTCTTGCGCGGAATATCTCCTATACAAGCGTCGTTCTTTACGTTATTTATACTGCGTGTTCTTTGCAGTTGAATGTATATAATGTTACGGCATGCGGGAGGTGCCCCCTTGGGGCATTGGTTTCTGCGAGTATGTAGAAGAATTACGGCATTTGGAAGAGTGAGGCCCATGGTGTAATGGTATCGCATCTGACCGGCAATCGGAAGATCCCGGGTTCGATTCCCGGGTGGTTACCTCATTTTTTCATTTGTTTCGTTCTCTCTCTCTCGTCTTGCGCGGAATATCTCCTATACAAGCGTCGTTCTTTACGTTATTTATACTGCGTGTTCTTTGCAGTTGAATGTGTGTATATATATATATATATATATATGGGTGTGTGTGTGTGTGTGTGTATATATATATATATATGTATATATATGTGTGTGTGTGTGTGTGTGTATAATATATATATACACTCGTATATATGTCGCATGTAAATGTATGTATGGTTCGTGTAGCAACTGATGTGCACCATCAACACGTATAAATACAATAATAAATTGTAATATTGATATTACTATTGCTGTTGTTACTATAGTTTTATATTGTTTATTCTACTACGCTGCGTATGCTTAGACACGCATTAATTTCCACACTATTATACGTGTGTGTGTGTGTGTGTGTGTGTGTGTGTGTGTGTGTGTGTGTGTGTTCTATTATACCGGGTGTCCGAGAATTATCTGTACAATTTTTGGTTGTTATTAAAAGTCAACCATGAAGTGTAGAAATTCCAGTGTTATCCCATTTTACAGAGAATCTCATTAAGTTTTTTCTGATAAGTTTTGACAAGTTTTTTCTTTTTTGTACGCGAGTGACAGACATTGATGATTTAAAAGCAAGAATCACAGCTGCTATTGAGCGAATTGATGTGGATATGCTGCAGCGTACATGGCAACATTTGGATTATCGATTGGATGTTTTGCGAATCACTGATGGTGCACATATCGAATGTTTAACAACGTTACTTTAATAAAAGAAACTTTTGAAAATACAGATTCTAAATAATCTTGTTTAAGAATTTTACGTGTGTTATCAAGAATTGTATTAAAAGATGAAATTGTACAGATAATTTTCGGACACACTGGAATTTCTAAAAACTTGTCAGAACTTGGTATCAGAAAAAACTTAATAAGATTCTCTGTAAAATGGGACAAACTGGAATTTCTACACTTCATGGTTGACTTTTAATAACAGCCAAAACTTGTACAGATAATTCTCGGACACCCTGTACCTATGTTACTCTCTGTAGAGTTATTGTATGCCTCATGTAAACACGTAGCAAAAAACATAAATTGTTATTATTATTATTATTATTATTATTATTATTACGAAACCTTATACAAAAACAATTATTTCTTTTAATTAACTTATAAAATTAGTAAGAAAACGGGTATGATGTTGCGTAATTTTGAAGGAAGACTTATTAATAAAAATGTGAAATTACAATTACGGTAATAATTTTTCTAACTGTACGATGTAAAGGTAATTAATTACATGGTTATGAAACCAGTTGCGCAGTTAAATTCTGGTTAAAGAAATATGCTATTCACAAATCCCTATGTCCATACAATGAAATAAAACGTCAGTGAAGTTCAGCCCGGTCTGGTGAATGTCCGGTGCTAGTGTCTCCTAGCAACTGATACAGTGAGAAAATGGACGATTATCGCTTCATTCGTTCGTGTGTCCATTTTGTATGAATTAATTATTGTTACGCTTTTTAAGACTACGGCATTAATCCAATGAAACGCGACTAACTCCTCGAAATACATGTAGAGGTCAGATTTATAGTGGCCTACAGATCACTATAAATTGGTGACCCCGGAGTTACCAATTTATAGTGATCCGTAGGTCACTATATACATATGGTTTATACCGTGTTGTTCTTTTTACGCAATACAACTTTTTTCTTACCAATTTATTTAATTATAGTTTATATTTTTTAACGGGAAATAATATTGGTTTAAAAATTTGAGCTTTTGTAAACCTCATGAAAATGAAAATGTGAGTTGACTGAGCCCTTCCGCTGGTAAATTCTTGGGCTTTCAAAGAAGAGATGCCCATTGTGCCACATCCCAATAGCTGAAAGTTCCCAGAACGACAGTGCAGAATACCATTGGTTGCGCTTCCGAACTGGGACATTTCCGAAGCGGGCCACGATCTGGGAGGTCCAAGAAGGTGAATGAAAGAGACGAAGGCGTTGCGGGAAGAATTTCACTTATAGATCGACGTCAATTATCCGCTCAAATCTGATCAGCCTTAGAAGAACGGACCGGAATTTCTGTCTGCGCGCATACTATCAGGTTGACGTAAAACCTTCTTGACCAAATTGCAACACACAAACCAACCATTTCGAAAGTAAATCGTTGTGGGCAAAACACAAAAAAAAATCCTGTATATTTGAGCAGTAGTTTAAAAATAATTTCACAGGACAAATCTACATTTAATCGATTGAGAAATTCTGATTAAATATTTGTCTTCGCCCTGGAAAGGTGCACCATCCTGACATATGGTCTCTTTCCTCCTCCTGTGAAGAAGAGGGAAAGAGGAGTATCAGTTATGGGTTGGGCTTGCTTCTCTGCTGCGGGACCAGATCTAATTCCTCTTGTTAGAGGCATTAAGCACCTCATGCAGTCTCCATCTTAGAAGAAAACTTACTACCTGCTGGCCCGCAGCTTCTTTATGGTTACTGGGTATTTAAGCAGAACAACAACCCGGAACACACCTCGAGACACAAAATCCTGAGCACAAAATATATACCAGAAATCCTTCCCTGACCATCCCAAATGCCCGAATTAAAACCCATACAATAGCTGTGGTAAGATGTGGACAGACCAATAAAAGATAAAAATACCATCCAATACTAGGCAATATATGTGAAATTTTTAAACGGAGTTAGAAAAAACCTTTTTAAAAGCTGTTTGGATTTGATTAACTCAGTGTCCAGAGATCCGTGGCTGTTATTAAGTTCAGAGGAGGGCCAACCAAATATTAACTAATAAATCTAATAGGCACACGCTATATTACGTTATTTTTTACCAACGATCAGCTTTCTAGTCCTTTAAAGTTACAAAGTAGGCCAATGGTTTAAGTGGCTCTATACTTTTCTCTATGACTCCATACTTTTCTCTATGACTCCATACTTTTCTATATGACTCCATACTTTCCTCTATGACTCCATACTTTTCTCTATGACTCTATACTTTTCTCTATGACTCCATACTTTTCTCTATGACTCTCTAAAATTTATAAAATACATCGTTCGCTAAAGTTGTAGCTAAAAATGAATGATAATGATACAGAACCATAATTTGAAACTATTATTACTATTACTATTATTACTACTACTATTACTATTATTATTACCAACACTAATATTATTAAAATGAAATTGAACCAAAGTAAATAAACTTACAGTATTTCGCAGCACGAGAGTCTTTTTTTTTACTTTTATCGTAGAAACTCTCCTTTGTGCTAAAATAGTGACTTTGTTAAAGTCCAAATTATAATTATTAGCTTTCGACAAGACAGAGAGGGGAAAAAAAACAGAAGAAAAGAGGGGTAAATAAGGGGAAAGTTAGAAATTTTCTTTAAAATACTTTAAAAAAATTCGAAACATAAAATAAGTGTTCATAAAAATGTATGAAATGAGAACAGTAGAAAAGTTTGAATTAAGTAAATTTCAGTATGCAATTTGGTCGAAACCGACTGAAATAAGAATTAGATACATTAAAATACATTAAAATACATTAAATACACAACATTTCAAAAGAATGTTGAGGCTAAAAGTTTGAATTAAAATAATCTAATTTGGTCTCTTTATTTCCTTGTTTGTATTTTCGCTTCTAAGTTGGATTCTGAGAAAATTCCAACTGACGAAATACGTGTTTCTTTGTACAAAGTAATTGAATACTTTTCCTATAAAAGATACCACCATTGGGAATTAAAGGTTCGATGACGTCATGTATTTAACTGTAATTTGATGGGAAACTTAATAATTAATTATTAGTTTAAGTGTTGAATTAAACTCTTTTCAATATGACCAATTTGAATTTTTGCATATTTGAAATTACACACACACACACACACACACACACACACACACACACCACCACACACACACATATATATATATGCCCTTCGGTAGGGAGAATTCTCTCCTATTGACGAAATGATCCAATATAAAATGATTATTATATCTAATATTTGACCATAAACTGATATATTGACAGATGGCTTGTTTGAGCCGCTGAACGTCTTGAACCACAAACAAAGAGGAAATATGTGTGTGTGTGTGTGTGTGTGTGTGTGTGTGTGTGTGTGTGTGTGTGTGTGTTTACTAATAAATACTATTCATTGTATAATATGTGTAATTTTGTGCAATATTTATTGTGTAATTTCAATCTCAGTCAATAATTTAGAATGTAGAGAATGTATAAATCATTCCTTGTTACATTTTTCATCGAAATTTTATTATGAACGTTTGGAATGCTTTCTTGATGTCTTTCTTCCTCGAAAGTATTGGGACATTCTTAATCTCAAATTGTTAAAATTATCAAGTTATGAAAGTGTCTTACAAAGGACCCAGCAAGAAATGGGATATTTAGTAAACGTTTTATGAACGTTTTATTAAAGCGCTTTATAAACGTTTTATTAAAACGCTTTATAAACGTTTTGTTAACATTTTATAAACGTTTTATGAACACTTTATAAACGTTTCATTAACGCTTTATAAACGTTTATTAAAACGCTTTATAAACGTCTTGTTAAAACGCTTTATAAACATTTTATTAACGCTTTATAAACGTTTTATTAACGCTTTATAAACGTTTCATTAAAACGCTTTATAAACGTTTTGTTAAAACGCTTTATAAACGTGTTATTAACGCTTTATAAACGTTTTATTAACGCTTTATAAGCGTTTTGTTAATGCCTTATAAGCGTTTTATTAACGCTTTATAAACGTGTTATTAAAGCTTTATAAACGTTTTATTAACACTTTATAAACGTTTTATTAAAACGCTTTATAAACGTTTTGTTAAAATGCTTTATGAACGTTTTATTAACGCTTTGTAAACGTTCTATTAACGCCTTATATAAATTTATGACGTTTACTAAACGTTTACTAAATGTCTTGCTAGGGAAGACTTGTAAAGTAAATTGAAAAATTCAGTGGGCGAAATTTGTAGACAAAAATGGCTTCGGAGACACCTGTCCATTTCCCCTCATAAATGTTGGGATTAAACTTTATGTTGATAACCTATTATTAGTTTCCATAGTTAGAGGGGAACCCCTCTTTGCGAATCACTTTTATAAGATGGATATAATAAGCTGGATAATAGCCACTATACAATCTTATAAATCTTAACTAAATAAAAGTAATAATTATTCAACATGGGCCAAAAATTGGCACAGCGCTCAGGCCAACTAATACGTCCCATTACTCTAACTCCTGCATTGTTCTTACCAGCACCATCGGGAATCGAACTCACGATCTCAGTATCTTCATTTCCCTTATAGGAAGACTGTATCACCCACTGAGATACGAGCACTACCCACCCCTGAGGTAAGACACACATGTTAAATTTGTTTCATTAGATATTATTAACTTAAATTAAGGTCGATGCCTATTATGGCACAGTGCCATTATGACACTTTCGAAGTGAGTAAATAAATTAAAATATTTAAAAATGTTAAAATTACTTAGCGTACAACAATGACCAGGGCGTATAGCAAAAGTCCTGCGCTAGTGTTTTTACCAAGATTTTTATTGTTTTTACATATTTACTGTTTTGTTCTTATTTGCTCTTATTTGTTCTTATTTTTCTCTGTTGGAAAGAGAAAAGAAAAACGCTCTTGCTAAATTACAATAATTTTAGCATGGGACATAAAACAAATTTGGGGATATCTATATTTATTCAACGACAATTTGGCCCTTAAGCTTTTGGCTTTACTGGGCTTGAAGGGAAGTTAAGACAAAGGGGCGATTCTACCTCCCAAGAGAAGGGACAGTTGGCCTTTGGTTTTCTTTCCGTGTTCTTTTATTATGGCATTTTTTCTTGGCCTTCTTTTCGTGGCCTTTTTTGTGGCCTTTTCGTGGCTTTTTTGTGGCCTTCTTTATGTGGCCTTTATTTTCGTGGCCTTCCTTTCGTAGCCTTTTTGTGGCCTTCTTTTCGTAGCCTTTTTTCAGCCTGTAGCTTATAACTCTCGACCACTGATTACTGAAATGTTTAAAGAAACTTTCGGGATGAACGTGCCAAAAACGTTTCGACAGAAATGTTATATTCACTTCCCAGTCAACAGACGTACGTTTACTGAACGTTCATAAACGTTTATAGAAGGTCTAGTAAACGTTCATAAACAGCAATCGTTTCGAGGAAACGGCCGTACTAGTAACACACGAGACAGAAATAACGTGTAAACATCTTGATGGGCTGCAATTTCAACATTTACTGATGCAGTTGTTACATGAAATTGGACAGGACTTTTGGTACACACTGTATAAACATTTTAATTTCGAATATAGTTCAATAATTTCTATTTAAATTAGAAATAAATTTGAGATACAAATTCAACATTAAAAATCTGACACATTGCAAGTAGCAGTATATTGCCTCTCTCTCTCTCTCTCTCTCTCTCTCTCTCTCTCTCTCTCTCTCTCTGAGTACCAAGTTACTGTAGCTCTAAATAAATGTTCATCATTATTCAAAGGTATCTCAGACTAAAACTTTAATTTCCCATTTCCAAACTCTCCGATCATCCCTTCTCTTGGGAATTCGGACCGAAAAAATCCGATACATTTAAAATGAGTCAAAGGCCTTTTTTTTTTTTTTTTCCAAGCGCTCATCTGAACGTATTCCGTTAAGCTATTACATGTATACAGTTAACGAAGGAAATCTTGTCGGTTTTCATATCAACCTTATCTATATGAAACTGTTGATACATTATCTTACTGGTGTGTATCACTAGTCCCCCCCCCCCCCATGCTCTTTTCCCATCTCCTTTCCACTCCCCAGGAATGATACAATATCGTTAGAGGTAAATTTCTCAGGTAATGTAATTGAATGTAACTGTAAGGAGGTATAAAACAAATGAATTTAGCTTGTCACTGGCAATCTTTTCGAGTCGATGTAATTGCCTTCTACAAATTTACTCTTTCCACGATCGAGTTTCGAGCAATCTAACTCAAAATCAGCCTTAAGGAAATAGGCAATCAGGGGTAACTAGCAAGACACAGAGAAATTTTTCAGGCTATTTGGAAAAGCTTTAATTCATTCCAGCCATTTCGACAAAGAAAGCATTAACGAGTCTCAGTTTGTTTTGATTAACAAAAGCTCAGTTGATTAAAATCCTTTTAGTTGCCATTCTGTTACTCATTTGAGGAAAGAATTTTCTGATTTCGGAAAGAATAAAGAGAGGGCTGTAACGTCACTGCGTTCCGAGGGGGTATTTTCGATGAAAAACTTAACAAAGTGCGAAATCTTATTCTGGAAATGGGGAGGAATCGTTTGAAGAACTTCCGCCTTGGAAGTATTTCTTATATCACCTACTTTTTTGAAGTTAAGTTACGCTAGGGTAGGTTAACCTGAGTTAACCTAACCTAACTTTATCGAACCTAACCTCAAAAAAGTAGGTCATACCAGAAAAACCGACTTATTTACAAAGTTCGTCCTAACTGGTAAAAAACGTGGCTGTTCACAGGATAGATGAGATACGGTAAAAGATCAACTAAAGCTAAGGAGGACAGTGACAGGAGAAACGCGAGTTTCAGCATTCCATCTCCTGCCTAACGTCCTCTTCCCCACTCTCTGGAATTAGGGAGGACGATTACATGATCGATTGGCGTCTACAATCTCTTTCATAAGATACACACATATATATAAAGGTCTTTATATTAAGAGTTCATAAAAAAAGAAGGTTTTATTCTCGAATAATCCTTGAAACTGCGCTGAGACCAAACTAATACTACCCATTACGCTAACTCCCAAATTATTATTACTACCACAACCTGAGAGTCAAACCCCCGATCTCAGAGTCTTCACTTCGATTATACTGTAAGTAAACGATAAGAGCACAATAATTTTTGAATGTATATTTTAACCGTTAAATTAAAAAAAAAAATTTGAACATAAATTCCACGTTATATAAAGTGGACTGACATCAAAGCATCGCTTCCACGTTTCATTTTTGCATTTAACTTTCAAAACTTATCTCTTGACATCTTTTCCATAAAAGTTTGTTTGCAACGTAAAAGTGAAATTGATGAGAATTTTGAAATTCCCATGGCAATGAAATTCGTAAAAAGATTCAAGCAAAATCAGTGGATTCGTTAATATATATATATATATATATATATATAATATATATATATATAGAGAGAGAGAGAGAGAGAGAGAGAGAGAGAGAGAGAGAGAGAGAGAGAGAGATATACAAGGTCGGGCAAATACAACTTGAATCTGGCGTTGTCTGTTTCAATCTTTGAACCCAATTTGTATAGAAAGATACGTTTCACAAAAAGTTATACTTTGATCGGCTTTGAGGATGTCAAAATTAAAGATTAAACGCAAAACGACGCTTCTGGGTGTACGAGTATACGCATTTACAGGTTAAAATGGGTAAACTTTAAGCCATATATGGCTTTATGTACGGTAAAAACCCTCTATAACGAAATAATTATATCAGCCAAATAGCTGTCGTTGTAGGGAGGTTGTTCGTTATAAAGGGGTTTATCTTTACCGATATTGTTGTGTGTATACTTTATTGACGTATTTAGACCCTCATTAGTTATTTATACATATTTTATATGGGACTGTATATACAGTATATTAAATGCATGACTTAAAAGTATTTCTCCGTAAGTGAGAAACATTCTAGCCAATTACATGTCAGCTTTTAGGCATCAGCCAATCAGCATGCCGCTTACTTTCTTGATTGGGGAAATGGCAGTAGAGACGAGCACATGTAACCCAGGCTAAGTTAACGAAAACACCTCCTTATAACGAAAAGTGTTTTCAATAAAGAGAGGTTTTTAAATGTTCAAGGTGTTCGGTAAAGAGGGGTTTCGTTATAGTGGAGTATCGTTATTGAGAGGTTTTAATGTACCTCCAAATTTGGTGTAAAATGTAAACTGGAAAGTTCGTAAAAGCCTTCAATTCACTCAACTTAAAGCCTTCTAAATTTAGAACTTTTAACTCCTTTTTGAGGGGGGCATTCTAGAAGAGAAGTTTTTCCTTCTTTTGGTTATCGAAGCTTTTTGTCAGATGATACAATAACTTCTTTTAAGGATGCTTAACTTCTTTAGATAGAAGAAATGGCATATGGCATCGACTTGGGAATTAAGAGTATAATTTCAAAATTTGAGAATGATACCAAACTCGGGAGAAGAACAAAATCAGCGGCAAAACGTTTGTAGATTCAAGAATATATTAATAAATTACTCAAGTAGGCGGAAATTTGGCTGAGATGAGTGTAAACTGTAAAAGTATTTTATACGTGACAAGATACTAGTGAGACGGAAGAGAAAGATTTAGGTATTATTGTTGCCGACACTCTTAAACCGAGTAAGCAATGTATCGAAGCTGTCAGAAAAGCAAATAGAATCTTAAGATTTATCGGTAGATTGTTTGAATTTAAGTTGCAGAAAACAATGCTAATATTATATAATTTCTTAGTACGCCCCCACCTGGAATACTGCGTTCAATTCTGGTCCCCAAATTTTTACGACAGGACATAGGCAGAATAGAGTGCAGATTTAATCCAGGTTTTTTAAAATGATTAAAGGTTTTGATAATGTCGACGCCAAAAAAATATTTCACCTTCAGGAATGCGGATAGAACTCGCGGTAATGGTCTCAAATTAGTGGGTAAACATTTTAATTCTAATGAAGCTAAATATTTTTTGTTTAATCGTATAGTTAATTCGTGGAATGGATTGCCAGCCACCTTAGTTCAAAGGAATTCGATCAAATCCTTTAAAAAGAAACTAGATGCTTATCTTGCCTTAACCCAGAGTTGGAAGCATTTGTTAGCGCGTAGAAATACTGTAGAATTTTCACTTGGATTCCTTCCTCTGTATTTTAAAATGTTCACTTTATCTTTAAATTTCTTTCCAACCTCTCAACCTCTTTCCTACCTCTCAACCTCTTTCCTACCTCTCAACCTCTTTTCTCAGTTTTGCTTTAAAACTTTCACTTGTTTTTAAATTTTCTTCCATCTTAATTTAACCTTCCTTCTTAAGCAGACAACCTCGTAGGGACC